>CAVNYN010271014.1:0-15942 GCA_963692815.1 Nyctanthes arbor-tristis
CTCAAAAATAAAATTAAAGATTAGTGACGTAATCTAAAATAACTTGAAATGTTGGGACATTAGGTGTGATTAACCCGAAATAGAATGACGTTTGCCAAAACTTCTTAGCATCTTTGTTGAAATTATTAGAAATAAGCAAACAACATGCCTCCTGTGGTTTTATTTTAGTGTTAGGCCAAAAAACTTATTCATTTTTGTTCAACTTTCACCAACTAAGGTGAAGGGGAATAATCTTATATTTGGGTTTTTGCCCTTTAGAACCAAATAATGTAGGGTGGAATGTAAGGGAATAATGACCCTTTTAGAGAGAAAATGTAAAAAAGGGCCAAATTCCCCCCCCCCCCCCTTTCTCTCTCTTAATAGAATCCACCCTTCATATTGGATCCCCTCCCCTCCCCCCTGGCCTTTTCACTTTAGGATTTTTTCCGCTTAGGTTTTTCTCCCAATACTCTAATACCACATATATTACTGACTCACTTAGTGCTAACATGACTGCTACTAATGTTATTATTTAATAATAATGGACCGGTCACTAAAATTTCACTTAGCTTCAATATTAAAGCAATGACCACTCAAGTTACAAATTATTTTGGCAATTGTCACTCAGATCTTGAGTTGCTTGAATTCAAGAATCTAAAATGTAATACTTACTTTAGAATGGATATTTTAGGTGGTTCGACTTCAAATTGTACCGCTCAAGTTTTCAGTTAGAAGACTTGAATCAAAACCATTACCATCCGTCTCCTAAGTTTCCTCCCCCATCTCTTCCTTTCGTGTTTTTTTTTTTTTTTTTAAATGAAAGGGAAAAGAATTTTTTATCCAATCACCTTACCATCAACCTCTAACAACTACTAGGATTGGTGCCGTGAAAGAGTATACAAAAGGTGGAGGTTTGACAGAAATGCGTCCTTCTTTGGTTTTTTTTTTTTTTCCCTTTCGTCTTTTTTATTTGAAATGACATTTCTTCTGTCATAAATTATTATATTCGAGTTATCATCGTCTCCTCATCCACCCCTAATTCCCAACTTTAACTGCTTGAAATAACACACAACTTTATGTACAAAAGTAAAATTTACATTTTAGATTCTCAATCTCTAATTATAAACAATTTTAAACCTTGGAAAATTTTCAAGTACTTTTTAAAAGTTTTGTTAGAAAACTTCTCAACTCATGTGGTGTGCATCACGTATATTTCAAACTTAAATAATGTGTATTTTAAATCTATATGACATACATTTATGTATACCACAAAAGAGAACTTTTTTAATAAAATTTTTGAAAAGTGTTTGTAAGCTACTCTTTAAAATAATAAAGTAGTTGACACAAAGTGGTGTTAATAGGCATGGTGGCCCCACCATGTTTAAACTTTAAAGTGAGTGGGGATAACAACAGTGCTCTACCATGATAATCACTTGTTTAATATTTTTTGTTATTTATTTATTATTATTATTTAATAATAACATTAGGGCTTGTTTGGTTAGATTTATAAAGTCAATTTATAAAGGGAATTTATAAAGAGTGAAAATAAGTGGTGAAGATTTACAATGTGTTTGACAACTCCTCTAAATTATAATCTGGATTATAATCTGCCACACAACATCATTTCATTGATTTCACTTTTTTCAAAAAGTCAAAAAATAAAAGTCAAGCCGTAATATTTGACTTTTTACCAAAAATAGCCAAAAAAATGATACCACATAGCATATTATAATCCAACAAAATAACCTATGAGTTGCCAAACACTTTGTTAATTAAAGTTTAAAATGTATAGTGATTGTTGAGCAGTTGTCAAATCAATGTTAGGTGGATTTATAAATAGAAAAAATAAATTATGGTAAATAGGCTCTTAGTTTGTAAAATTAATTAAATAATAAATTAAAAAATAAAAACTGAGTGGGGTAGAAAAGGAAATTTCCATCTCTACCCTTGTTCAGGTCTCTCGGGGGCGCTGAAAGACCAAGTGACTTTGTCATCTCTATGATGTTATTATAGTGATTTTCTAAAAAGAGCTTACTTCTCTCATTACAAAGTAAAAACTGCCACGTGACTATATGTAATTGGGGGTTGAGAGATTGAGGTGAAATAGAACGACGATTGCCAAAACTTATTAGCATCTTTGTTTAAATTATTGAGCAAATAAGCAAATAACATGCCACTTGTGGTTTGAATTGTGATTCAGTAGTTAAGAGGCTTGCGTTCTGGGGTGAATGTCTCGAGTTCGAACCACACATGCCCCTTTTTGAATTTCTCCACCCTCTCCTATATCCCCTGCATCCAAAAATAAAATTATACATAAATGAATATAAAAAAACACACCTCCTAACTAAAACTACCTACAACCAAATGTTTTTATAAAAAAAACTTTTGGTACTCATATGGTAACTCCTCTTACAATAGCTATATGCTGATATGGTTGTTTATATACATGCTATGTAGTCGTATAGAGAATATTTCTAGTACTTTAGCAGTATTGAGCTCAGTATCCTATATAAATAAAAGATTGACAAGTTGATTATCTTACCTTTATTTGTTTGGACTACTAAATGTCAATTAGAGTAGTATAAATGTACTGTTTCTATTAATAGTTAGACTCTATACACAAAATAAAATAATAAATAAATAAATATAAAAAAACAAGCCTCCTAACTAAAACTACCTACAACCAAATGTTGTTATAAAAAAACTTTTGGTACTCATATGGTAACTCCTCTTACAATAGCTATATGCTGATATGGTTGTTTATATACATGCTATGTAGTCGTATAGAGAATATTTCTAGTACTTTAGCAGTATTGAGCTCAGTATCCTATATAAATAAAAGATTGACAAGTTGATTATCTTACCTTTATTTGTTTGGACTACTAAATGTCAATTAGAGTAGTATAAATGTACTGTTTCTATTAATAGTTAGACTCTATACACAAAATAAAATAATAAATAAATAAATATAAAAAAACAAGCCTCCTAACTAAAACTACCTACAACCAAATGTTGTTATAAAAAAACTTTTGGTACTCATATGGTAACTCCTCTTACAATAGCTATATGCTGATATGGTTGTTTATATACATGCTATGTAGTCGTATAGAGAATATTTCTAGTACTCTAACAGTATTGAGCTCAATATTCTATATAAATAAAAGATTGACAAGTTGATTATCTTACCTTTATTTGTTTGGACTACTAAATGTCAATTAGAGTAGTATAAATGTACTGTTTTTAGTAATAGTCAGGCTCTATACACATAGTCTGATCTATTCAATAGACGCACACTTATAAATGTTTCCTATGCATGCAGTCACATCATATGGGGCCGTAGTGGTGTTATTTTATCCAATGTCCTTAATGCATTAATGCTTGGAATTTGAGAATCACTTAAAGGAACCATCCAACTACCGTTCGGAGTATATTGCTATTGATTGCTCAAACTAAAAATAAATAACAAAAAAATATCCTTCAATTTACAAGATAATGCCTCCCCACTCAAGACTTCTCTTCGTTTTCATTTTTCACTTTCTCCAATTCCTCAGTTCATCCAATGCAATCAAGAGACCGAATTTGCAGTATGCATGTACTCCACCCCACTTCAGTTCCTTCCCTTTTTGCAATAGTTCAAATCCCAACAAAATCAGGGCAGAATCACTGATTTCCCTCTTAACAATCGATGAGAAAATCCAACAACTCAGCGACAATTTTTCCGGCATTCCAAGACTCGGAATTCCAGCTTACGAGTGGTGGTCGGAGTCCCTCCACGGAATCGCCACTAATGGACCTGGAATCCGTTTCAATGGGGCTATTAAGTCCGCCACCAGCTTCCCCCAAGTCATCCTTACCGCCGCCACATTCAATCGTACCTTGTGGGCGGATATTTCGTCGGCGATAGCGGTCGAGGCCCAGGCGATGTACAATGTTGGACAAGCTGGATTGACGTTTTGGGCGCCTAATATTAACATATTCAGGGACCCCAGGTGGGGGAGAGGACAGGAAACTCCCGGGGAAGACCCGATGGTGGCTGCTGCTTATGCGGTAACGTATGTGAGGGCTTTCCAGGGTCAAGATACGATAGTTAAGAGGAGAAATAAAAATGGGTTTTTTCAGAGGATAGCTCTGAAGAATGATTATGGAAGTGATGGGTTGATGTTGTCTGCTTGTTGCAAGCACTTCACTGCTTATGATTTGGAGAAATGGGGGCAATTCACTAGATATAATTTCAATGCTGTGGTAAAGTTTCTTTGATCCTGATTCCTATTTTTCTTGATGCATATGGTTTCCTTTCCTGGAATTTTTTCTTTTCATGTGAATTTTAAGTTAATTATTAGTGCCATTATTATTATATTACAAAGATAATTTCAAGAACTTATCTGTATTTGATAACTTGTACGGTATAAGTTTCAGCTACATCTACCATTTGAAGGAATTATCATCTGCTTTATTCATTGGTATTTGTTGAATTACCTCATTTAAAATTTTTAAGTTGCTATTGAACGGTATTTGCATATCAGCTGGATTTATGTTTAAGTTTTAATCGAACGGTTGAGACGTGCACAATGTCCTAGAATGAGTTGCAACCGAACTTAAATGCAAAATCTTTTGTTAGTCTGTCACAGCCTTAAAAAAGTGAACTGTAAGATGTTGACTCTGACACAAGTGAACATTCACTATCTACAGAGGATAAGCTGAACCTTAATATCACATTGTTTTAAATTTCCTGAATCGAGGCTCTAGTTATGTGTTTATATGCTCAGGTAACAGAGCAGGATATGGCAGACACATATCAGCCACCATTTCGAAGTTGTATCCTGCAGGGTAATGCAAGCTGCTTGATGTGTTCATATAATAGTGTAAATGGGATACCGGCATGTGCACATCACGATCTGTTGCAAAAAGCTCGAACTGACTGGGGTTTCAGAGGGTGGTTTTTCTTCCATTTTTGTACTAAAATTAATACATAGAGATTATTTTCCAATACTATTTTGTTTGTTTATATCATATTACAGATACGTCACTTCTGACTGTGATGCTGTGGCTACCATATATGAAGACCAGAAATACACAAAAACTCCAGAGGATGCAGTTGCAAGTGCTCTGAAAGCAGGTTTCTGATGCTATCTTTGGATGATTCGTTCTTGTGTGATTGTTATTTTTTGCCAAATTTATAATATTGGTTTCTGGCAGGAACT
This sequence comes from Nyctanthes arbor-tristis, assembly GCA_963692815.1. Lineage (NCBI taxonomy): Eukaryota > Viridiplantae > Streptophyta > Magnoliopsida > Lamiales > Oleaceae > Nyctanthes > Nyctanthes arbor-tristis. Next base: position 5,181 of record CAVNYN010271014.1, read on the forward strand.
GATATTAATTGTGGAACGTATATGTTGAGGCATACTAAAGCTGCACTTGAGCAGGGGAAGGTTTCCGAAAGAGACATAGATAGAGCATTGTTTAATCTGTTCTCTGTTCAACTCCGACTTGGACTTTTTGATGGAGATTCTGCAAGAAACCAATTTGGGAATTTTGGACCTCCAGATGTATGCACTTCAGAGCACAAGAAGTTGGCTCTAGAAGCAGCAAGGCAGGGTATTGTGCTTCTGAAAAATGACCATAAATTCCTGCCTCTGAGTAAACATGATGTCTCTTCTCTAGCTCTTATTGGTCCTATGGCAAATTCAAGTAATTTGGGAGGTGACTATATAGGTAATGAATATTTCATTTGCATGGTTAGCCACCTTTCCCTTCAAATAAACTTCATTTTTTCTCATATTGAATGACTGTTTTAAATAAATAGATGAATATGGTTCTCTCTATTAGCAAAAACTTTTAGATAAGGCAATCAAAGATAATATTAGAGAGCAATATTTTCATGAGTTCTTTTTGTTGAAAAAATTGTGCACTTGTCTGGCCCTTCACAGAAAATCCAGTCTGCTCGCGAGGGGGCTTGTTGAGGAATAAAATGATATTAACAGATATTCCCACTCTAACATCTAGGGCTTTTATATGATGGAGTTAAAAAAAGATATTTTTTTAACTGTTTGAAGTTACTTAATTTTAGTCAGATGTAATAATTTCTAATTTGAAGTATGAAAATGAACTTAATGTGTTCTTGTCAGTAATTTCAATGGCACATTTCTCATCAAGCTAATTTTTCCCTCATAAACCATCACCAACCATGTCTAAGCACTCAAAATCCTTGTAAGATGTGTGATCTTTGATTCTGTTTGTATGGTCTGGAAAAATTGTAAATACTTTGAGTCAATACTATTGCCAGTTTCTCCTAGGTGATATGCGTACTTAAATTGGATTCTTTTGTAGGAGTTCAATGTGAACTAAAGACAATCCTTGGAGGATTTCAAGAGCATGTAGAGAACGTCTACCATGCTGCAGGTTGCAAAGATATACTTTGTAACTCAAGCTCTGGTTTTGGAGAAGCTCTTTCTATTGCTAAAGAAGCTGAATACGTAATTATTGTGGCGGGGTTGGATTTATCCCAGGAAACTGAGGATCGTGACCGATATAGTCTCCTTTTACCAGGTTATCAGACAGAACTTGTTACTTCTGTTGCTGCCCTAAGTAGGAGGCCACTGATTCTAGTTCTCATTGGTGGTGGACCCATTGACGTATCATTTGCTGACAGAGATCCTCGTATTGCTAGCATTCTTTGGATTGGTTATCCTGGAGAAACTGGCGGCCAAGCACTATCAGACATCATCCTTGGACACTACAATCCTGGTAGGTAAATGTATTTTTCAGATCCCGCATAGGAACGCGTTGCACTAATTTGTTCATGCATTGGACAAGTTTTGGATACATGTTGCTACAGTCCTTGAAGATCTGTCATTTATTGTTGCCACTGGCAAAAATAACATTATATTTAATTGCTGGGGTATGATGCAATTCTTGAATGGTACCAGGTGGAAGGCTACCCATGACTTGGTATCCTGAGTCATTCACCACCGTACCAATGACTGACATGAATATGCGAGCTGATCCTTCTCGCAACTACCCTGGAAGAACCTACCGGTTCTATATTGGAGATGTGGTATATGGGTTTGGGTACGGATTAAGCTACACAAGTTTTACACATAAAATTCTTGATGCACCAAGCAAACTGAGTTTACAGGGACGTGTCAAGGCAGGACCGTGGAGGAGGAACATGCTTTCTGAGAGAGGCAATCCTCTTGATTATATTCTTGTTGATGAGGTGAAATATTGCAATTCTTTGAGTTTCCAGATGCAAATTTCTTTGACAAACAATGGGGATATGGACGGAAGTCATGTTGTGCTGTTATTTTCAAGAGCATCAAAATCTTTTAAGGGTTCTCCCAAAAAACAGCTGATTGGATTCGAAAGCGTCCACACGTTAGCCTATACAACTGCTGAAACGAGCTTTCTGGTAGACCCATGTGAACATCTTAGCATTGCAGACGAGCTTGGAAACAGAATATTGCCCTTGGGTGATCATATTCTGATATTAGAAGATATGGAGCATGTTCTTTCAATAGAAATATAGCGGTGGCTATCTACCTCTGACCACTTGGCATTCAGTTTGGATTTCATCAGAGTGGCTAGGACCACGTATATTTGATTGCTTCCGACTTCAAATGTTTCTTCATTTGTATATCACTTCCGACCAAACTCTCATGTACCATACTCCAATAAGTTATATTATATTGGGCAGAAAACTGTCTGAATTCATCTCGCCCCCAGTTCTGGAAACTGCAGCCATCACTTTCGACAATAAAAATTAGTCGCCCAACAGCAGCTAAGTATTTTCTGGCAAGTAACTCTTGCTTTGATTCAAATATAAATTGCTAGTTTTGTACAAGAAGTGCAGAGTTCGTGATTGATAAGAGTGTGTATAGTGATTGTTCAACAAATTAATGGAACCGTGGATTGTAGTTCTTGTTGTTCAAACTACAAATGGTTTACCGAATGAGTTTGGGTTTCAAAGATGTCTGATAAGGATAATTTTTGTTTGAGTAGAGTAGAACGCATAAGTTATGCCTCAGATTTCTTGAATGTTTCCTTCTTTGTACCGTCACCGTTGCCACCACACTAGTGGCTTACTTAGGATTTTTGGCTAGTGCGGTAATTTATTTATATATTTATTTATTATTATTATTATTATTTTTAACGAGGCCGTCACCATTTACAAATTTTAAGAATTCAAGCTTTACTAAATAATCTTAGGGCTTACATAATCTTAGCAATTTACTAAATAATCAGCTCTAGCTTTACTAAATTCAAGTTTTACTAAATAATCTTAAGACTTTGATTTTAAGCATAGATAATCTTATTAAGGCTTTGTTAATAAATTCATGATCAGGGTTTTACACAGACAAAAAGCCATTAAGCAAATCTTATTTCAAGTATAAACAAACCCAAAAATGAGTTTTACATAATCGAATTCGAGTCATATTAACATTTCCTTTTAATTTTTTGTTAATCACATTTTATTCTCCCAATATTTATTAAATATATATTTAGATAAAATTGAAAAAGAAGAAATGTCAAAACAATGTGCGTCGCACGTTGGTTACAACTAGTTGATAAAATACTCAAAAGTCTTAATATTTTGTGGAATTATTTGTATTGTTTTTTAAGGGCATTATTTAATAATCGTGTACTAATTATAATAAGTGTTGAAATTCTGATAGTGATATACATATATCGCAAGAGATTGAAAGGATATTAATAACTTCAATATATCAAACTTAATTATAAATTTGCATCTCAGTCATATTGAACTATATTTGCAATTGATGTAGTAGTGTCAGCTTCTCTATGCAGAAGAAAAATTCATTTGATGAAATGATCCTTTAGGTGATAGTGTCTCATTCTAGCGTCAGTCGCTCATATCCTGTTAAAAGTAGTTGCTTGTACCATTAATTGTATAACATTTGTGATTTTTGGAATCTTAAGTTTGGAGAATAACGTTCCTCAAATATATTTCATCCTTTTGAACTTTTTGGTGAAATATTTTAAAGGTAAACACGGGACTGGAGTAGTTATATATATATATATATATATATGGCGACACAAAAGATTCAAATAAATAATAATAATTCAAAAAATGTATTCGTCTTATGTAATACCTTAGACTTTTAACCATTTTTTTTTTCCGAATCACCTTGGACTTTTAACGTTGAACCAACTGAAATTGAGAATTTTCAAACAGATTTTAAAATTATAAATTATTTGGATAGAACAAAAACATTCTGTATAGTACCTAATCCTTTTGTCTAAGGTAGCTTTTAGATCATTTTCAGCAACCACTCCATCATCGCACGTCATGCACATGTATATAAATAAACGAGCGAATCAATAAGTATTCATGATACACCTCCTTATTAATTTATCGGTTGATTCTTCTACCCTTTAAAAATTTAAATCTCAAACAATCCAAATGCCTTAATTGAGAGTTCGGCCTCTAATTACCCTCCGTAAAATGCTTTAATTTTTATCAACCGATGAGTTAATCAATTAACTAACTGGGGAGGTTTATCATTACTGCAAACGAAGAAGCTGCATGAGCAAAGCAAATACACAGAACAATGTGAATTTCCTTCAATCCATCATAAAACATGTTTTGTGAAATGGTGATCAGTGAAAAAACTCTAGAACAATGTGGAATACAAATAGACTACCCTTAGCATTTCTTTGAAATTAACCTTCTACATAATTTTCTACACAATAAATTCTAGACAAAAATTAAGATGACCGGTGCTTAACTCGACATGACTATTCTTTGATCACATATTTATGTTGATACGACTCACTTGTCTAACTATATAAATAAATTGTTTTAATTATGGTTTTATTTATGCATGATAGAAAGGGCAGGATCGTTCTTGTACCATTCCTGCAATTAGCAATGAAAAATTTTCAATTTGTTGAAATAAAAACCCGATGACATGGTTGCTTGCATTTCGACTTATTAAGACAACTTAAAATTTAAATAAGTATGTAAAAAAAATGGCATCTAGAGTATATTATTTGTGTTATTAACTAATATCAAAAGATTAAACATAAAAATCCCCCCTTGAGTCTTCCAAATTATTATCTGAAGTAGGTAATGTAATTAATCCCTTTTTTCTGATCTTGGAAGAATGGAGAGTGTGGTTTGAAATTTCTATGAAAGAACAAGTCTTGGTAACAAAGCGAGCCAAGAATAACATACAAGAAGTAGAGCATAAAGTGGGGACAAATTTGTAGAAAAAAAGTCAAAAATTGCAGAGACATTAAGCAGAACAAGGAGAAAAAGACAGTCCCATTGTCTATCAACTATTATTACTCGTGACCACCATTGACTTATCACTAGCCAGTGTCATCAGGTTTTAACTACCCCTTCAACCGTCTTCTGATACTATTCCTATACATATAATAATCAATTTTAATCTATAGACACTGAATGTTTCCCTTATAGAAACACTTAATACATGTAGCGCCTCCCTCTCTACTTAAGAACCCACATGTGAGTCATGTTCATATAAATAAAATTAATAGTGAGAAATACGTCACATACCTTGAGTGTCTTTATAAAAAGATATTTGGTGTCTCTAAATCAAAATTGATATAAGAGTTACCCGGTCCCAAGTGGGTCTGATTGATGGGTGCACCAGCCCCTGGCCCACGCCTTTACTGGGTAAGTTTTGTTCATAAATACATTTGATTGACATAACTATTGCATTTCAGAAGTCGGAGTTCTTGTGAGCTGAACTGAAAATCATGAGTGCAGAACCACCAAAGTATGCATATCCCTACCCTGCTCAAGGTCAAGGTCACTAATTACCATCAAAAACTCTCTCAACTCCCCACACACACATACACACTTTTGTGCGTATGATTATATTCCTTTTTTTTCCTTTTTTTTCTTTTTGCGTGTTTCTTGATCACATATATGAATATGTTTATTGTTTGTGCTATTAATTAATTGAACTATTATTAGGTTATTACCAAGGGCCTCCAGTAGTGGCACCTCCACAGTATTACGCTGCTCCCCCTAGAAGAGAACCCGGTTTTCTTGAAGGATGGTACGTAACCCCCCCCCTCCCAAACACTCTTTCTCTCTCTCTCTCCCTCCCCTATTGCAAACCGGACATCGCCCCAAAGTAGACAAAAGGTCAAGGGTTAAGATCAACTTAATTACTTGACTGGTCCTTACCATTGAATTATTTATATATATCGTGATAAATAAGAAAAAAATCGCGAAACATAAGCAATTCAATGAGGTGAACAAGAGATGGATAGATTTTTAGCATTGTCCAAATAAATAACATAAAATTGAGCAGTTAAATTATTTAATGATCAACAAGTTTTCTGGGTGTATTGGTTTTAATTAATTTCTGTGTATATGTTGTTAGTCTTGCAGCTTTGTGTTGCTGTTGGATCATTGACGAATGTTGCTGTGATCCCTCCATCATTTTCATCTGCTGATGATGATTTATCGATTGACAATTTTACCTTTGCTTTTATGTGTGAGACATGCATATTTTCATGTTTATTATTAAGAAATGGTTCTACTTAATTGTAAGCATGCTCGTGAAAATGTTTGATATTCAATATCATTTCAAGTTACCAATAAACTAATAATATTATCATCGTCGTCGTCAGTGAATCAATGATCAAATTTCCCCTTTATTTATTTATTTATTTTTTGTTAAGAGGGCGTTAGCGACCAAATTTATACCGCATGAGTTCTCAAAAGGTCTAATCTTTTGATGATTCCGTCATTTATGACTGAGTTGTAAAAACTTCTAGTTAGGTATCTTATGTCGCAACTGAATTCTTTTTAGCGTATGATATCCATATATAGACACAACGAGCATAAATACCCTCTTTAACCTCTATTCTAATAGACTGAATATGCAGTCTGACCATAGAAGCATCACCTCCTCTCTTACGGAGCACCCAATGTTGTGCCGTCATGTGGCAATTTAAGCTCCGCAAGAGGAGAGATGAAGTTTTTATAGAAAATGACACTGTATATGCGATGGTTTTTTCCGCAAAATCCCAAGCATAGAAATCCAATCACTAACATTATTAACTACTAATATAATAATATGAGTAATGATAAACTTTCATATTAGTTCACCAATTGATTTACTGGTTGTGTAATATCAAGAAGAGTAAAACTGTCAATTAAGGTATTTAAATAATTTGAGTTTTAGATATTTTAAGATTAAAATTATAAATCAGTGAACTAATTGGTAAAGTGTAGCATTACTCAAATAATATTTGTGCAAAAACGACTTTAGTGGGAGCCTAGGATAAGACATCTCTATATCATACAAATTAATCAGCAATTTAGAACAAGAATCGGGCGAAAATGCATACTAATTTTCTATAAGTCCTTATCAAGCGTCAGAAGTCTGGTGCCGTTTGCCAAACACTAACGCGTCGCACATACCGCAACAAGTTAGCCTCTGACGCCGATCAATTTCAGATTTCCTCTTAACAAGTAGCAATTCTCTTGTTGGATCCATTAAATTTGTACTTTTTGTGGTGGACCATACAACTTGTCTCTTGATGAGGCGATGCCTTGACCGATTCAACGACAATCTCAAAAGAAAGCGATGCCTATGGACGAAAATTAACCTGCTTCTGATTTTATAATGCACGAGTGATACACGATCATACGCATTCGCTTGATAGTCAGTCTGTCCCCACAATTTTGAATATTTAGGCTAAATAATTACAGATAGGAGATAAAGACTCGTTGAAATTTCTCTCTTTTGTCATGGAAATTCAAACAAAAAATTAATTCGAAATCGACCTTCACGGATTGCATTCTATCCCAATTCAGATAAAATAATCTTATTTGTCTAAATGAAAGGTTGGAAATTTGATCTTAAATAGGAGAACGAAAATGAATGATTAGCATGTAGATAGTAGGCACATCTCCATCTTCCAATGAAAATACACCAAATAAACATGTTTCTAGTTTAGACGAAATAGCATCATATATATGTACGCAATTTATTATCCACAGTGAGCAATTTGCATGATATATACACACATTAAAATACTACTAGTGCCTCATAGAAAAGCTACAATTTTAAATACACGATATTATATTATTGGTTGTCTATGCATTATAAAAATTACCCACTGTTGACATTTGAAAATTCCTCTTAACATATGATGATAGATAGACTAACGACAACAAACGTGCAAGAATATAAATTACCCACCTGTTGTAGTATATAATGGAAAGATAGACTAACGACACATATATATAGAAGGTGAGTTAGACATCCTCTATATTTTTTTTCAAGCCACATTAACATTTAATTGATGTGGCAAAAAAAAAAAAGAGGAAAAAATTTCATATCTCCTAATTTTCTTTTAATTTTCTCTCTTTTACTCTACCTTTTCATCATTTTTACATTATTACTTTTATCATCATTTCCAAACACCTTTCTACATTCTCACATCTTACCAAATATTCTCCACAACGATTTTATCATTATTTTTAATTTAATTGAATTTGTTTCTATATCTCCTTTCTTCTCACTTTTTTCCCTCCAAATCTTTCCCTTTCTCTTCGATTAAAATAAAAATAATATTATTCATCTCCACCAACGGTGACCACTGGGTCTATTTGTACATATATGATATACAAAACTTGTACACACACCCCTAAATTTACACATATCCAAATTTAAATTTGTCATTTAAGAAAAGATAAGAGTCGAGAGAGCTATGTACAAATTATGTACGTAACATGTGTACAAATAGATTAATTCTTCTTAAAATAATCTTCTTTCTCCTTCTCATCATTTCCAATCCACAACATTTCCAACTTTGCATTGGAGATGCTCTATATACATATATATATATATACACACACACTGACCCACACAAGTATGAAACTACCATTCCATCCAGGAAAGGGCTTATTTGCATAAAGTTAATCTTTCTTGCATTTTCAGCAATGTAGACTGAAACTGAACGAACTACTGAATAAGAAATCTAACGTCTAAAATTAGAATTCTTTCCCGCTGTTTAACCACTCGTTACATCTGCTCTTTTTTCTTGTGTATATTTTTCGTTCTTGTGTGTGTGTGTGTGTTCGAAAGGGGGGGGGGGCTGGTCGTGTTTGGGGGTGGTTAAAAAACGCTGTAATTTTGAAGCATCTATGATGGATGTGTTAAATCACATTTTTAGTGACATGTTAATTACAACTCAAAAATGGAATCACAATGGAAGTGTTAGTAAATGTGCTAAATAAATATTTTTAGCTTTTAAGTTAAAATTAACAACAATTTAACAATAATAGTGACATTCTCTCACTTGCTTTTTCATTTAATTTATATAGTAATTGTGACTTTAGACTCTTGGAGAAATAAACTAAAAAAATTGACCAATTATAAACCATATTAGCAATTGATAACTAAATTTAAAATATTGACGTGTCATTTAACAATCACTTAAAGTCTTTTTTTTTTTTTTTTGCTTGTGGCAGGTTAAATTTAACAACTCTTATTGTGGATGCTTTTATAAATTCATGCAGAGGCTGCAGCTTGCAACAAACCATTGTGCCTGAGCAATGCCTCCGGTGAGGGTTCCCGTCCTCGGAATTCCACAAATACCTGAAAGTATTTGGAACAATTAGAACATGTTATTCCAATTTAATTTATAGCAATTTCATAATGAGTTGGGGGAATATCATCATCATCATCATTATGCCAAACCTCTAGGGGTGCTTTTCCACCTCCAAGGGCAAGAACGGTTTCTCGGAATCTACGGCCAGTTTCTACTACAGCCTGTTTCAATACGTCAATCACTGTAAAATTATGATAGACTTTAACATAATAAATGTAATAATACACATAAAATTACAAAGGATCGTACACCATGCACAAGGTAAATTTGGTTGCACTGGAGTAGCAGATAAGATTTTGAAAAATGCTCGTTAAAACATAATTTTCTATTCAGAAATGAATAAGAAAATAGTTTATTTGATAATTAAGATCAGCACTATATGTGATCTGAAACTGCAGGCAAACCATACCTTGTCATCATTTAATCCCGCATCCTCAAAAGCTGAGAAAGCATCAGCAGATAAAACTTCTGCCCACTGCACAATTTTGGACAATAGAATTGGATTAGAGATATTTCAAGTGTAGAGCAGCACTATTACTCGTTCATTGGCAAACCTCGATTTAAAAGTAAGTTTCACTTTCATGTAATTTGACAATATAAAGAGTTCAAAAAGAACATTACAATTGATCTTACAACAGCAGAACGGATGAGAAAAGGCCAAAAGATGAGAAAAAGAAAAAGAAAACCTTGTAACTGTAGTATCCAGCTGCATATCCACCAGCGAATATATGACTGAAACTGCAAAGGAACTTATCCTCAGGAAGTGGGGGAAGCACTTGCGTTTTTTCGCAGACCCGTCTGTCAACATCATAGATTGTTTCTGAACCACCTGGGACGTACTTGGTATGCAATTCTAGATCAACCATAGCAAACCTAAGCTGCAGTGTTTAAGAGAAGGATACAAGTAAGAACCTTAATGGAAAGATACTCCACTATCCGCTTATTTATGGTGCAGGAGAAAAGCTTCTAGTTGTGCCTGTAGAATAACTCGGTATTTAATTATATATGGAAGTATTGATTAAATAATTTTGGATAGATAACATGTATGAATGGAGTTTAGTGCATGACCCTTTAAGATTTATATCCCGCCGTAGAGTTAACAAACTACTATTGCTGTTACTGAAGTATACAGTATCAGACTGGACTGGACATGGAAGCATATCAAACAAGATCTTAACAATTTCTAACCCTTGCTCTTTTTTTTTTTTTTTTTGGGGGGGGGGGGTGGGGGTCTGAAAGGGATCTTAGTACTAACTTTAACATTGCCTATCGCTATTCAAGATTTATCACCAAAGATGCCAGAAGGGAAATGCTATTAATGCTCAGTTCTTATATACCAGCCAAAGAGGACAGAAATGCTGAAAGAAAACGCGAAGGAGATCCCCAAACCTGTCGAAGACTTAGAGAGCCCGCACGGAAGGTTCTAGCAGCAAGAAGCTTTTTGTATATGTCTTCAGGAATGCATTCTCCAGTTTCATAATGTTTACCAATGCTCATCAAGGTTTCTCT
>CAVNYN010271017.1:0-22448 GCA_963692815.1 Nyctanthes arbor-tristis
AAAAGAAACAAGAAAAAGAAATATGAGAGAGAGAGAGAGAGAGGGAGAGAGAGAGAGAGAGAGAGATAATTCAAAGAGCAAAAAAATCATCAAAGTTCTTACACCACAAGAAAAGATCAGGCGCTATTAATGAGGTACAGAAAGCTATCTCTAAGTGCTCTTCTTTCTTGTTTAATGGATCTATACGAAAGCATCTCTGACTTGCTCTAATGAAAGTCAAGTGTCCCCAAGCTTGGTCATCTTTACGTCAAAAGTTTGAAGCTTATCAAGAAATTTTTCAAGCTCAATAGTCAGTTGGCCAATCTTATCTTCAAAAAGAACGTGTTGCTTCTATCTAAAGATCTAAGATCCTCAAGTTCTTGAGCTTTGTCTTCCTTGTGGCCATATACTCTAAGTATTATTTTCTCTTGAAAAGATAAACATTGATTGTTTTCAAAAGAAGTGTTTGTCTGGTTCATCAAATGTGCTAGAACACTGTAAAAGGACTCAAAAATCAAATCTTGAACAGTCAAGTTATTGTCATCCTACCAAGTTCTGAGGTTGGTAAAGTCATATTCCTGCTTCGTTGAATATCTTGTGAAGATAGTTGTGTAGGGCTTCTCTGAAAATATTCCAAAGAAAATGAGACTCTTCAGTCATCTTTGGAAGAGGTCTCATGATTATTGAGCAAATTGAGATCAATTTTTGTACATCCACAATGGAAGGAGAGACAATAGTCAAAGTCTTCAAAAGCATGTTGTCTAAGGCTTCTTGAGCCGTTTTAGAGATTTTAACTTTTGAAAGTCCAAAAGTTACTTCAAATTCCCCATCAAGAGCTTTTTCAGTTAAATTATTCTAGTTGGATGCTACAACTCCTCCACCAACGCTCTTGGGTATTTGTTTGGAAGGTCCTTGGAAAAAATAAGTTCTTTAATACCTTTAGAAGCATTAAACCTCCTATTAGTCTGATGAGGGAAAAGGGAGATTCTTGATTCATCAAAGATAGAACTCCAAAAATAATAATGATAATAATAATTGCAGAGCTGTGTTCATTCAAGAATGAATGGACATTTAAAATGATCAAAGTGGAGTTGATTGAAGTTTTTCACAAGCTTTAAGAGTGCAGTGGACCTGAAGTTTCAAAATTCCCTCAAATTCATCATTGAAAATTCCTGTATCAACAAAATCATTTGGAACAGTTGCAAAGTGCTGAGAGAATGATGAAGTAAAGAAAATTGAGGAAGATCTTGACTGCTTGAATTGCCATGCAGCTGAAAATCTATGATGCAAGCAATCTTGATCAACGGACAAAGAGGAATTTGTCATCGCCTTATGGATGTAAAGTCTAAATTCAACACATATGTTGGCATCTATACCTCCAAAGCAAAGGTAACATCTTGCCCAATCTTTTAAGTTATTTCATGCATGTCTAAATTAATCTTTACTTTCAGATTTTTCAAGCGAAGTTAACCAAAAAAGGAAAATAAAAGGAAATTAGAAAAAAAACAAAGAAATCAAAAGCATGAAAAAAAAAATCTATTTGAACATACAGGTGAACAAAATGTATGATTAAAAGTGGTTTAAATTAATGAAATGACTTTGAACTCGCTTGAATTGTATAGAGGTACTTGAACTCTCTTTTGTCATATTTTTTGTTCACATGTATGTCTAGATAGTGTGACAAAAAAAAAACCAACAAAACAAAAAAAAAAAGAAAAAAGAAAAAGAAGAAAGGAAAACTGAAAAGAAAAAAAGAAGCAAGAAAATACAATCAAACAAAATTTAAAACAAAATAAAAAACCAAAAAAAGGCAAAAAAATTCTAACATGGACGTGGAAATTGGGAAACACAAAAGAAACAAACAAAATAATCAAAAAAATTGGAAAAAAAAAAAGAAAAAAAAAAGATGCACGTCGACAAAAAAAGGAAAAGCATCAAAATTAAAAGAAAAAAAAAAGTGGTGTTAAATTTTTGCAACGTGAAAATTTTCCAAAGCTGAAATTTTAAATCCTCCACATTAGGTTTAGTGGACAAAAAGTATTTTTTGTCCTTAACACAAGATACATTGGATAAAAGCCATGACTTCAAATCCTTAACGAAAGATGTGTTAGTTTAAAACATCGGTCCTTAACAACAGATGTATTAGAGTAAACAAGTCCTTAATATAAGATGTGTTTGACCTCAAATGGTTCTTAACCTTTAACATCAGAAGTGTACGGATTTTGAAAATTTAAAAAACCTCATCCTTAGCATAACATGTGCTGGCCTGAAACTCCGACCTAAGATATATTGGACGTTAAACCAACCCCTATTCTTGACATAAAATGTATTGGATTAAAGGTTTTTACCTTGACCTTTAACATAATACATTGCAAAGGGTTGACTCTTGGTGTTCAAGTGCATAAAAATTTGAAATCTCCAAATTAAATTTAAAAAAAAAATCCAAATTAAATTTTTAAAGAGAGAGAGAGAGGAATTAGAGAATTGGTCCGTGATTTGAATTCTTCAAGCAAAGATAGGCAAGTTTTGAACAAAAATTTCCTGTTGCACATGCCACCAATCTCCACCTTTTGGTTACCAGTGGATTTCACTATGGTAAGGAAGAAAACTTGTGCACAAAATAGCCGTTAATGTGGTTTACATAATGTTCCCTGAGGCACGGGTGCAATAAAAATAAGGCATTTTTTTTTAGTAAAAGTTTCATTTCATAGATCATGAGAAATTACAGAGTATGAAAAGAAAGGTACACATTCTATAGAATTGCAAGTAAAACCAACTGCTAAAGATTTAGTGGCGATGGAGTGGACAGCCATATTCGCCTCATGGGGAATATAACTACAAGAACCACAAACCATATTCGCCAAGAGCGATTTAATCTCGCGTAGAATTGTCACATTAGGATGATATTCGAATCTAGCCTCTAGATTGTATCAAGGCCAAACAAAACAATCAGTTTCCACATATGTAATTGCCAAGTGGTGCTCTTGAGCAAACCGACGACCTTCCCATAAAGCAAACATCTCAGTAGTCTTCACCTCCGGGCATCCCATCATCCTCGAAGCATAACACCCTATTACCAAGCCTTCATCATCACGAATAAAGGCCCCCACCGCATAATGATCTCGTCTTGGTACTATGGCCGTATCAACGTTCAGTTTGAAACCCCCTGGAGATGGCTTAAACCACTTCATCAGTTTCTTAGGCAGCACCACACCAGCCATCAATATATTGAAATATCGAAATCCAAAATCGATTGCAACATCACCTCCATCGGGTGGCTATTAGTGCCATGTCGAAGTGCATTATGATCAAACCATATAAACCACATGAACACTAGGACAAGAGAAAGATCAAGGCTCGAATTCGAATTCAATTGAATCAATCTGAGAATGATCTCAACCAAGAATCAAGCTGGCAAAGTGGCTTAATCCAACGCCAATACCCAATTCCCTTCCATGCCGGCTTCGCATAAAAACATTCCAATAACACATGTTGGGAATTTTTGAGATAACCACACTTGAAGCAGTGAATAGGACCTTTAATTCCAACTTGAACTAGCTTCATGGCAGAAGGCTGTCTTATGCTGCCACCCAAACAATTTGATCTTTGGAGGAGTGTTAAGCTTCCATAAAGTATTTAACCACAAAAACTTCCTTCTGCTACTTCAGCTTTCTGAATCTGCCATACTTGCCATCAAACACCAATAGCCGCTCTTGACCGTGCAGTCTCCACTATTATTATAGTGCCAAATAAGTGTTTCTACCCGATTACAATCTACCATAGGGAAGGAAAGAATAGAGACTCAGTTAGGTGACAAAAAATGATCTGTCACCTTCTGGACATCCCAACCTCCCGACATAGTAAGCAAATCTGCCACCTTGTTCACCCCATTGTGTTTTGCCATAATCGGCAGATATGGAAAATTGCAAGGCAGGCAAGGATCTTTGAATACACGCACCGAGTGTCCATTTCCAATTCTCCACCGGGCCCCTAGATGGATAACCCCTCTGTCCCAAATAAGGCTACGCCAAATGAAGGAATCTCCATTCCTACACACAGCCTCAGCAAAGGTGGAAGAATGAAAGCATTTTCCCTTGAGCACTCGTGCCACCAATGAAGTGCTATCATGAAATAATTTTCAGGCCCATTTTGCCAACATAGCCCTATTAAAACATTCAAGGTCACGAAACCCAAGCCCGACCTCTTTCTTAGAATTACATAGTGTTTGCCAAGATGTCCAATGGATCTTCCTACGACTATCAACTCCACCCCCACCAGAATCGAGCAATAGCACTTTGTATCTTGGGAATAACAGCTGTTGGAACTCGAAAAAGATTCATGTGATAAGCAAGCATTGCCTGTAGGACAACCTTAATTAGAACCTCTCGGCCCTCTGCAGAAAAGAAATTTCACTTCCAACCCCGGACTCGCTTTAGCACCCTATCCATGTAAGTCTACAAAATAGTGATTTTTCTTCTGACCAATAGAGATAGGAAACCTAAGATATTTATTAAACAAACCAACATTCCCAATATTCAATAGACGACAAACATAATTTCTATCTCCTACTGGAACATTTGGACTGAACACAATAGAAGACTTCGGCAAGTTAATCTTATGTCCTGAACCTAACTCATATGTGTGTAAAAGAGATAAAATGTAGGCAGGATTGGATATGTTAGCATAGAGGAAAATGAGAGAATCATCAGCAAACCGGAGATGACTAATGCGAGGGGAATGTCTAGAGCATCTGATACCTATAAAAGCTCCCCTCCCTCAAGCTTCCTGATTAAACCAGATAAAGCTTCTGCCACAAAAATAAAGAGATGTGTTGAAAGAAGGCACCCTTGCTATAGCCCTCACGATGATTTAAATTTGCCTCTCATAGCAGCGTTGATAAGCAAAGAAAAACTGGGGGTACTAATACAATTCAACACTAACTGCAGCCATCTAACCGAAAGCACTATTTTTCTCATAACTTAAACAAGAAAAGGCCATTCAGCCCGATCATATGCTTTGCTCAAATCCAATTTAAAGGCAAAAAATCCTATGTACCATTATTCTTCTTCAAAAGCAAGTGGATGCATTCTAAAGCTAAGATGGCATTATCTGTAATATGTGGCTCACCAATAAATGCACTCTGGCTCTCTGAGATTAAAGAGGGTAGCACCGGTCTCATCCGGTTAGCCATTGTCTTAGATACAATCTTGTCAGCACGTTGCATAGACTAATGGGCCTGAAATCTGTGACCCATTTCAACCCATTCTTTTTTGGAATAAGAACTATATTAGTCTCAATTATTGGTTCCAATGATGCACCCTCATTAAGGCATGCCAAACAAACTCAAGATATAACGCCCCCACCAATGACCAATGTCGTTAGTAAAAGGTTGCATGAAATCCGTCTGGCCCTCATGCTTTGTTCGACCCCAATTCCTTTACGGCCTGAGTCACTTCATCATAGTAAAAGGCTGATCTAACAACAGTATTTCATGCTCGACAGCCTAGAAGTTATACCCACAGTTCCCTTCTCAATACTACTTACCGGGCCAGCACTTGTAAAAAAAGTCTCAAAATAATATTGAAAACACGAAGTGATCTCTTCATGAGAAGTAACTGGCTGATTATCATCCCCTAACAGCCGTGTAATGGTGTTCTTCTTCCATCTATGCATTGCATTATTATGGAAATAATGAGTGCTACGGTCCCCCGCCCGGAGCCATTCCATGCGAGATCATTGGCGCCAATAGATTTCTTCCCAAGCAGACAGCCTGCGAATCTGATCCTCCAAAACTAATATCTAGTCCAAATAATTTCCAGGATCAGGAACTTTATACAATCTAGCTACTTCCTTCTTTAGCCCAACGAATTCTCTACGCAATTTCCTAAAGGTGTCATTACTCCAATTTGTCAATCGTGTGCCACATGAGAGAAGTAACCGTTGCACAACCGTGAATGACAAATTCAGCCCAGCTCTCAGACCATCCTCCTTCCACCAAGAAGCAATCAAATCCTCATAGCCCTTCTTGTTCATCCAAAATGGTTCAAACCTGAACATTTTCCCACTGGTTGAAGACATAGGCGCAGCATCCAATTTCAAAACAAGTAGAATAGGCCGATGGTCCTACCCATTAAAATCTAAATGTTCAACCATGGCATTAGAAAACAGATGTTGCGCTCGCAAATCCCAAACATAACGATCAAGGCGTTCTTGAATAAAAACATTGCCAAATCTCTTATTTGTCCATGTAAATCTGTTTCCATTAAAAGGAATGTCTATTAACAAACAATCAAGAAGGGCTTCATTAAATTCCTCCATTGAAGCAGTCATACTATCATGGCCTCCATATTTGTCCTGTAGAAAGGAAATCTCATTGAAATTACCCCCACAAATCCATGGATAAGTGTTCATCGGCCTAAGTCCCCTTAATAAGTCTCATGACACCCTACGTAACTCCCTTCTCGGATTTCCATAAAAGCCAGTAAAGCGCCAATGGTTCTCATCCCTATCAACAACTACAACATCAATATGACTTGGAGAATATGACAGAATTGTAATGCTAAAGCTATCATTCCATAATAACATTAATCCTCTGCTTCGCCCAATACTATCCACATGGAACCCATTTGAGAAACCCAATCGATGGCGTTAATTAGTAGCATCCGTACCAAAGAGTCTTGTCTCCACCAAAAAACAAAACCTAGGGAATAAGTGCGAACATGACTTCACAATGCATCGAATGTAATAGAGTTTTCCGCACCCTATACATTCCAACAAAGATAACTCATTGTGTTCAGCGACCCTACTTAGTAGGGTATGCCAGTTAGAAACAAGGGTTACGCCATTATCCAACCGTCGTTTTTTTGCCACTGTGAACATGACTTCCCCCCTCCTCAAGCATAGGACCACTGTCCCCATCCAAGAGCCCCATAGTGTCATCAACTATAGCCACATCAAGCAATCCAGCCGAACCTCCCATTCTTGCCTTCCTCTTCTACCCACCCGATTTATTCTTGGGAAAAATTTCCTTGGCAACCAATGTCACACCCCCAATTTATATTACCTTATTATCTCAAAATATCGGTAGCGGAAGTATTTAAATGTATATATATATATCTACATTTAAAATCAACGGCAAGACTTTACAAATACAATTCAAAAGTATTGAGACACTTTCGCTGCGCACTCTGATAATTAAGTATATTGTGGGCTACCCACAATGAAACCTCGGCCACACACGGAAATCTCGATCACATACATGTATCTCCTTGGGACGATCCGGCCACAAAGCTTTTAAATTCAATACCTCCAAGATTGTTAGGGGAGAAGGGGTGAGTACAACGTACTCAGTAAATAACAACATGCATTGGCTCATGATGGAATGAAAGAAGGCCATAATATCACAAGAAAGCCAATCATAAGCACAAGTTGGGCTACCACTAGTTAGCCCCTACCCGTAAGCGCAATACACAAAGATTTAATAGCAATTCAAAATGGCCAAGACCACATAGTAAGGCCATACTACCACAAAGCAAAGCAAATGAGTAAACAGCGCCACTAGCGATGCCCAAGAGCAAATAACAATGGTTTATCCAAAGTGATGGTGCACCGTCAATAATTAAATGCCAAAGAAATACAATAGGAGCATGAGAAACAATTACGCATAATCAAATATTGAATAGCAAAGAGAATTATGAAAGATATGAGCTTCAAAGAGGGGGAGCCAAGGCACACGTTACTCTCCTCAAATATTTCTCGAATAATCCCAAGTGGAAAAGTGTCATTAAAGCCTTGATATTCCTGAATTAAAGCTATTTCTCGAGTTAGGATCTAACCATATATGGTTAGGAGCCTTTTCCAAGTGTAAGGGGGTGTTTTGTGGGTTTTAAGGGTAGTTTTCCGCCTTATACTAACTTTGGACGAATTTTGTTGGTTTGGGAGGGAGCTCTGGCTTGGGGGTTTAAGAAACCTAGAGGACCCCTTAGCCCTATATATAATAGTTAGGAATAAGTTGTTGTTAATAAAAGTTGAGTTCCGCCAATCAAATCGTGACACGTGGCACGACGTGGCATCGTACACTTGGCGACAAATTGCTCGAGCAGTCTTTATACTTTGTATTGTCTTTCAATTAAGTTACCGTACTTTGGTTTATGTCAATTCGGAACCAAATTCTTTTTTTAGCGTCAACTAAGTAATAATCTTTCAACTTTGAGACACAATTGAAGCAATTATTCCGTCATTGTCAAAACAATAACCACATAGCTTAGTTGAGGGTTAAATTTTCCGGGATGTTGTAGCCGAGGCTATAGTCTTTCCCTTATGCTTTGAATGAGTGCTCTGGTTAATAGCTAAGAATCCCTTCATTTTGTCACCACTACTATTTACTGGTTCAAAATCCAGTCTCATCCCAATAACTTTTTCCTTATCCAAATCCAACCCCATAGTGGACAAATTAGGAGGCTTTTCCAGGAGATGAAACCGTAGGAAGAGTAGAAATTACTAAGGGAGTAGTACAATCAGAATGCTGACCAGCAGGAGAAGATAAAGGAGGAGAACTCCATGGCTGCTCTCGATTAGAATTAAACCTTTCTGAACATATATAATTAGGAGCCTTCAACCACTCCCCATAGCGCCTTTCATCAGTGGGATGTTCGCATATTTCTTGAAATCCACACAATCATGTAACCGATGGCCAACAATGCCGCACCTAAAGCAAAACTCTGGGGAGTCGCTCATAACGAACCTCGAAATTCTGTTTGGCCTGATTTTCTTCCAGTAGAACTCTAACTCCTCATTTGAGTGGTTTGGTCACATCAACAACTCTAACGCTCAACATAGGAGAGTCAAGATCAACTGTTAAGATGGTACCCCATTTCTGAACTCTGAACACACGACATGGTCTTAAAAGCTAGAGGCACCCAAAGAATCTAAAACCAAAACGGAACAAGATGGAAGGCACCGGTCATAGTGTCTCCAACACCCTGGAGTTTAGTTAAGGACTTGAGTTGTTTATTGAAAGACCAAGGTCCGCCGTCCAAGACACGTCAGCGTTCCCCCGTGGAAGAGAAAATAAAGAGAAAATTATTTGCAGTTTCAGTGTTCTCCACCATGACCGGACCATCATTTTTCCAAATAGTACATATAATATTTGATAAACCTTCCTTATTAACTGCCTCCGAACCCTATATTTTTCCCACAAGTCACTACTCCAGATTGGATAACCCTCTACATACTTCGCCAGAGACATGGAAATGAGAGGTCCGTCTTCACCATCAAGTTGCAATTCGAATAAAGGAAGGAAAGCTCACTAGGAACATCTATACTGAGAAACACAGGAATAGAAGTGATTAAATACTGCCGTCAACTCACATCCCACAGTCGTGATTGGAAACCAAGTCCGGTGAACATGCATGCATGAAAGATAACCATCAAAATAACTACCGTAGCCTTAAACTAGGACAACCCTAACCCCAGGTTAGACTTTTTAAATAAGGCATATCTTGGGAAACAAGAGTTACAAGAATTATGGTAAATCTTGGAGCAAAGGTTTTTTTAGCTTCTTGTCTTTTAAATTGTTTTTATTCCTCATGATTAATGGGTTCGACTTCAAGAAAACAAAAAAAAAATGAATAAAAAATAAAAAAAATCATTTCTTGTTATGCAATGTCTTAACCAAACAAAATTTTTTTAAATTAAATGTTCTTAAATGCATTCAAGATTTATCTGTTTATTCTATAAGTAGGTAGATTTTGATTGCATTTAAAGATGAATTTCCTAGCGAAATAGAGGACACCTACCAGAATAACAAATAGGCCGAAAAGACCTATAACGAGTCTTTTTTCTGTGTTCTCGCTAACCACAAATGAATGGAGGGTGCAGAGGCACAGGAAAAAAGTGTGGTTGTTTAAGCATCCATAAGTTGAACTTGCTGTTCCAGAGGTGTTTGTACCCGATCTTGACGGCACTGGTAGTAAGATGCACATTCTTTTCTCTCTTGTACATGGCTTGTGGCATTGTAGTCTTTTCTTGCCTTTTACTTTTTTTATGATGGACCTTAATGGCCTTAGTGACCTTGCTCCCATAAATAGCCCTTTTGGTGAACCGGCTGAGAAGTAGGCCTTGTTAGCTACCCCCGGCCAACTAGAAATCCTCAGAAGTGAACCAAGGAAGAGGTCATATCAGTGATGATTTGATCTACTTCTTTGATCTATGCTTGGATGTCATCATCTTACCTTGGGTACACGACCATTAGTTGCCTATGTATAGTGTGTACGTAACAATTCATCACAGTGAGTGCATTCCGTCTCTTACTTAGCACGGTGTATGTAACTATTCATCACAGTGAGTACTTTCGTCTCTTAATTATTTTCATAATAAATCGATAAATCTTGAAAGGGTATTTGTAGACATCAAAAATGTTCATAGGTTTATTTTATCAATTGGGCCAGTATCAAACTTTAGTCCACTTAAACTATTTAAACACCAAAGTCTTTTAAACCCATAAAGAGTTCATTAATTTGTAGGAGGCTCATTTTACTCTAAAATCCTACTTATGGCCCGTCTTAGGTTTTCTTGAAATCCTAGACTTTTTCTATAAATAGGGATCTTTGGTTCAATAAAAATCATAAGCCACAGATGCACACAAACTCTGAAGATTCGGAGATGCCGAAATTCTCCCAAAATCAAATCATAGTTGCAGAGCACAAAAACAACCGGGCAGTTAAATCAACTCAAGCCAAATCCCGGAGTTGAAATCTTCTACAAATCAAAGCCACTTCAAGAAAAAAGCTTGAAGATCGAAACCTTCTCCAAAGCAAATCAAATTCAAGTTGAAATCTAAATCCAGAAACCCAAGTTCTTTGAAGATTTAGTAAGTTCGAGTCTTCAACAAATCAAGATTCAAATCAAAAGTTTAGGATTCAAGCCACCTCTGTCTTCACTATTCGATCGTTAATCAAATGATTCACAAGAGAGTTTTTCACTTATTCTATAAATCTCTTAAAAATCAATTTCGTAACGATTTTCTTTATTGATTAATACATCAAATTGTTCTACAAAACTGAAGGGGTATATTGGGAAGATATTATTAAATTTTACTTTTCCAACAATATTAATTGAATTTTTCTTAATCCCTTTTAAATTAGAAGCAAGCATATTTTAGTGGTTGGAGGGAGTATATTTCTTGCATTTTTGCCTTCGTCTAAAATTTAAGGAATTATTTGCAGAATATACTTCCTCCATCCTACAAAGATAGGATGGTAGGTGTTTTCACACGAATTAAAAATCAGTAGATAATATAGTTGGAACATTTAATTTTATGTGTATTTTTTCATTTTAGCCCTTATGCATAATTAAGATTTAGAACTAATAACCAAAATATGATTGATATCAAAATGAGCACAATTATTCCAATGAAAATTTAAATACAATTTTGCCCTTTGAATTTTGGTATTGGTTAATTAACTCGGGGCAAACATGGAAGTGAAAATTTAAATACAAACCCAATATAGTAACTGGATTATCTTTTTGAGACAAATGAAAATAAAATACTAGACTATCTTTTTTGGCGCGGAGGGAGTGTTTTAGAAATTTTCTAAAGAGATAGATCAAACTCAAAAAATGTTGGAACAAATCTAACAAAAGTAGCCTCACTTAAATGTGGGGCTGCTTTTGTTAGATTTGTGTCACGCGAGCGATCAGGCTCAAATTGAAATATGGTCTATCTCCTTAGATGGGAGTATTCTATATCAAAGTACAAAGCGTTGACTTACTGGAATTAATAAAGTGCAAAAATCAAGAAAACGAAACCAGTATGGCTGTTGGACACAAGATTGCATGTCTTTGCCGAAATTACAAGCCAAGTGCTTATAGTTGATTACAAGATACACAATGATCTCTTCTTTTTGTAATATTATATTTCAACTGGTAAGAAGCATTGGACCAGGTATTTCTGTACTCTTTATGATGTACAAAGACAAATGCAAAATGTAATTATAACCGGAAGGAGGGGAATGAATTTAGTGAGATAGAGAAATGGGAAGTTATGAATCAATCTGTAAAAGAGTAGGGGTCTATCCATAATATGCCAAAACAATATTGATGATCAAACACACCTTTACAATAAGAGACCATTAATAGAGATAGATGACAATTAAAAAGAAAAAAGAAAATACACATTTTAATTTATTTGAAAAGCTAAAAATATATATGACTCCGAGCAAGATCAATATAAGGTGGAAAAACCCATAATCTAAATAATGCTGGAGGAAGAGGGGGGAATAGTATCATATTGAAGGGGATTTGGGTAAATGAGAGGCTACCCATTTTCACCCACTTTCCTTACGCACAAATCTATGTTTAAACCAATCAAATTTTGAGACATCCAATTTAAATGTTTTCCGCTAAGTTTTCCCCTACATGATTTGGAAATAGGTTGTCCCTCTAATTTTTCCCCTTGACATTTTTCCCCAACATTAGTCATGCTTCGAATAATGTGTAGTGGGAATAATGTGTAGGGGGAAAAATATACATTTAATAGAATAAAATTAAAAACTGATGAAATGCTTTCAGCCACCAGTTCAATAAAATACCTGGAAATGCAAAATTAAATGCAACCAGTTCAATCAAAAATGAAAAACTAGAATAGAATTAATGGTTCAGTACAGAGTTCAAAAAACAATCCTAAATTAACCAAGACAATACAAAATCTCGACCAACATTGACTTAGAAATTTGCTTCCTGCATTACGCTGCTATTTCATCATTAAAAAACTAAAGCTTGTTTTTGTACCAGAAGACACCTCTATTCTGCTCTTCTTCATCTCGGTCAACATAAATACACTCTTTCGCTTCTCTCCACATTGCCTTGAAAATAGGCGTCCTATTGAATTGATAGTAATTCCCTAATATCAGCTTGATTGCCTTTGTTGCCTCCATTGCATGATAATGTGGCATGGTTGAGAACAAATGGTGTGCTACATGAGTATCAGTAATGTTATGGAATACCTTGTTCAGAATACCAGTCTCTGTCTACTGTGGCCAAAGCCCCCCTTAACCAATCCCACTCAGATGAATCATAGTGAGGCAGAGCCGGGTGTGTATGCTGCAAATAAGTTATCAACACGAGGAACCCGGTCACAACGAGCAGCGGACCACCGTAAACACAAAACGCCCAAGCAAGTCCTTTGGCTGCCACAAGACGGTAAAGCCCACAAGTTACAGTAAGAATACCAGCATCAGAAATAAGGATTTGGGCACGCTCCCGGTCTGGGTATATTGGACTATGGGGGTCAAAATGGCAAGCAAATCAGTCATAATATCTCCCTGAGACATTGAGCATCAAGTATAAAGGCCATCCTAGAGTAAATTGGAAGAGGAGTGAGAGAACTCGGCCTGGTAGATTGTTAAGATACTTGGTAGACCATTGGATACTTGACTTTAACTCTGGGTACGAAAACTTCATCCCGCTCGAGGGAACCTGTATTGGAGTGGTGGCGACAATGGCTATATTTCCATGAGAAGTATGGTATGAGAAGAGCAGAATGTAGGATTAGGCCAACGAAGTCGTCTAGCCATTGGTAATCACTGAAAGCATGGTGACCACATTCATGTGCAATGACCCAAACACCAGTTAATACACAACCTTGGCATATCCAGTACAGTAACCAGCCTAGATAGGAGAGAGGGTGTGGTAGGAGATCGATATACGTGGTGGCAACATAATAGAAGAGAGAGACAATTGTTAGGTCGTAAACAACATAGGAGAAAGAACAGAGAACAGATCGCTGGAAACAATGCAGTGGGATGGCTTTCCCGATTTCCCCAAGTGTGAAAGGAGGTTTAGAATGTGGAACTCATTGGACAACTTCAGACTTCAATTTCTTGTCCTCAGGGGGAACGGACATTCGGCCTCCAGCACCCATTGTTCAGCGACCTGTAAATGGAAGAGAATAACGGTGAAAATAATGTAGTTCAGTAGTTGTAAATGGCAACAAGAAAAATAAATCAACAACCAAAAGATGCAGAAACAATTATATGCATTGCATATCTACGAATGAATAACAATAACCAATCTTGCATGTGGATACTATAGCTACCTCTGTAGGAAATCAAATTAAGCATATTTTTTGGGCAAACACACTAGAGAAGAAATTGGAATGCACCCAGGATATTATTTTAAAATAAATAAATCCTATTTGCATTTGCAATAACAAATTTTCATTTGTCCGAAGTTGAACTATCATTAAGAAGTTCATAACTTTGAAAAGTAAACTTTCTTTAAGGTGGCTAACTAATATTTTATTGTTAATACCACATTACATGCCTAACCTTTACATGACTATGAACCATACCGTAAAGCAGTCACGCTGTGTGTTTATATAACGAAGGAAAAGATGCAAATTCATGAATAACGTGTGAAAATATCCAAACAGTCTAGCAATTACAAGAGAATGGGGCCTAGATTAATTTAATCATTTTGGCCGATATCTCAAAGTTGACTGCCAAGTATTCTGCCACCTACCCATCCATTG
Source organism: Nyctanthes arbor-tristis (assembly GCA_963692815.1). NCBI lineage: Eukaryota > Viridiplantae > Streptophyta > Magnoliopsida > Lamiales > Oleaceae > Nyctanthes > Nyctanthes arbor-tristis. The sequence goes on from CAVNYN010271017.1 coordinate 14,510, forward strand.
AAAAAGATGCTATGCTATATAATTTTGACTTTTGAAAGTAGTGGTAGAAAATAAAGAAAGTCGCGGGGACAGTATGATTCTATAGGTTAACATCGCTTTTAGTTTAAGGAAAGGCATTTCATCAGATAAAAATTTGTAAGAAATAGTAAAACTTTACAATATCTAGGTTCACTCATTAAAATTGGCAACTTTTCAATCTGCATAACACGCTAATTGCAGGTCACTAAGTACATACACATCAACTTGCACTTCAAAAGATCATAAAAGGAAAAGCTATTCCAATAAAAAGAATCAGAGTAACCATCTGCAGTGCATGATTTATTAGATATGATCAGATGCCAAGTTTTTGCAAACGGAAACAAAGAAAGATAAAGTAAAAGCCATCCAAAATGAGTAATTGCCCAGATATTTAAGGAAAAGAAAAGTATGGTCTGTTTGGTGCGATTAACAGAAGGTCTTGAGCTATTAAGCAACTTAATTTTGAACTTGAACATGCATTAGGGACAGGTCATTTTCCATTTTCCAGTTTGACATAATATAATAATAATTCATGAAGTAGGCCTGCATTGTGGCCTTTCAAATGCAATGTCAAAAGTTTTCTATGAATTTGTTTATATTACCTTTTTTTTTTTAAGATACGTGTCCCATTTCTTGAAACAATTGGATAAACCTAAATGTCCTGCATACCTAACTATTACTTCGTGTTCGACTAGATATGTCAAGGAAATTTGTCCAGTGTCCCGTCTAATCATGTCCATTTCAGTGTAGAGAATATGCCTTTGCAATGATGAAATGAAACGGCTGTTAAATCTACAGCATAGCAGAATATATACCTGAACATGATTCAAGAAGCATCATAATCCATCCAAACCCACTTGAAAAGAAGTCGATAGAAATGATAGCGATGGCCATGGAAATAGCAAAAACAAAGCGGCTAATTGTTTTAAAAAATAACATTCACTTTCAAACAAGCGAAAGCAATTAAGAAACTTGATGCCAACCACTCAATTTCCTAAATCTATGAATCTCAAATTAAAAAAGCTAAAACTCGCAAAAAGATGAACCGAAATGCGCCACACGATCTTTGGAAAGATAAAAGCAAAGCTAAAATAGCTCGAAGTAGTCAACCAAGACTATTAAACAATATTAAGAAGATTTTCATAAGTACCTTCAAAGTTGCTCTTTTATGCAAGTCTATTCTTTTCTGTAAATTCTTGCCTACAAGTTTAAGATCTCATAAGACTTTATAAATGCCATCTTCAGTACTATACACTTTCTTCGTGATGAACTCTAATCCAAAGCTTAAGCTATTATAGATTTATTCAACCCCAAGTTCACGTGTTCACTTAAATCTCGTCTTCAATCTCCAACAATTTAAGAATTGAAGCTTTGTAAATTTTCATTTGCTGCAATAAGGAAAGTATAAAATTCCAAAGAAAAAGTGCCTGCGAACTTTAGGCAACATTCATAAATTTAACACAAATGCATAAGCAAAAATACGGAGTTCCCAGAAACCAAACCACGAAGAAAAAGGGAAAAAAATTCAGATCCGAAAAATCCCCAATTCCAACAGCGTAGGAGCTCACTTGTACGTAAAAATCATTGTCTCCTTTGATGCATCTTTTACATTATGAGCTAAAAAGAATTCACATTATGCAGAATCCAGAGAAACAAACTCATTAAATAAACACAAAAACCCAAACCCACTTCAAGATCTAGGAACTCCTATCTCAGATTCCATTATTCCCAATATGACATTGCACCCATTATATTCGCATTCATAGATACATTACATACATACATAGATAAGTAGAGTAATTAATTGAATGAGAAGAAGTACCTGAAAGGAAAATTTTCCTCTCCCTGCCTCTCGCAGTCTCTGTGTGCAAAGACACTATTTGGGCCGTTGAGTTCGCCGGCCCTTGTTGTTGCAAGGAGTCGGGGGAGTGGCGGCTATTTAAGCTTTTTCTGCAACCGAAAGACATGATATACGGGCCCCACTAGCCTCCCATTATGTGGGGCCCACCTGTCTCCAGCAGGCACCTAGTTGTTTTTGTTTGGACCGTGCAAATTGGGCAAATTGGGCAGTGTTCGGTGATCACAAAGTGCGACCAACTCAACTACTGATGATCGTGAATCATTCGTAAAACCTTTGAGTTATTTCCGAGCGGACAAAAACACGACTCCTTTTTTTTTTTTTAAGTTAAAACACACGATTTATTAGTACGATGGGGGCAGACGTGAAATCAGCCCCACAAAATTGGTACTGGAAAATTTTAGAACCAAAACTGATTGAAACTAATTTTGGTCAATCAGTTTTGTCAGGTTCATCGAGTGTTTATTAGAGTTTTCAGTATTTTTGGTTGTGGGGGGTTTGTCTTAGTTTTTCAATTACTTTCGACGGTATCGATTTTGAAACTTATTAAATTCCACCTGATGTCACGTCAAATCATTAGACTTTTTGGGTTAATCGGACCAAACGCAAAATCTTGTATTTTGCTAATTTAATTTATTTTGCGATCTTGACACGCTAATTTATTTTAGGACAATTTTGTTACTCATAAATTAAATTGCACCAAAGTACAAAGGAGACACATTTCGAAAGGTAAAATATCATCTTCAAAAAGTTGTCGACAATGATAATAAATATATTATTACTATTACTACTACTATTATTATTATTATTATTATTATTATTATTATGAGAGGAACTATTATTAACTTAACTAGAACTCTTACTCATACGTTGCACAGTGGTAACTCTAATGAAAAATTTCAACGAATAAATTGAAGTTGTTAGTCTTCATTAAATGTACATTAAAAATTAATAATTTAGAAAAGAATAATTAAAAAGTCAAATACATGAGTGATGTTATTCAGTTCAATCAAATTAAAACCCGTTATGTTTTGCAGTCCTCTATTTTTCATAATATTTCGAATTTGATAAACGTTCTCTTAATTTCTAGAATCAACCTACAAATATGACAATAATATGCAGTAGTTAGGATTTTATGATTCTAAGTACAATAAATGTTTTGAAGCCATTTCGGCAAGCTCCACATTTCTAAAAACTCGGGACACGCCCCAATTAATGTCCCTCAAATGCCAGCATATCTAGCCTAAAAAATAACTCATCTCCTTGCAATAGATTCACCTGACTATTTAGTTTCAGCAATAATCCAAAAAAATGAAGGAAACTGTCCTAAAGGGACACTACCACATCCATTTGTCATTGAATTAAAGCCATTAGTAGACCAAATTATGTGCTTCAACCCCTGTTTTTGTGTCATGTAATCATCCCATTTTCTAATGTTACTTCTTATATGTTGTACATATAAAATGGGAAGACCAATAATCATAAATTAATTATCCCAATGGGCATGAAAAAGAAAGTTCACTTATGAAATAACAATATCCAAGGAATCTTACCTCAAATGTAAAGTTTGTGTTTATGCATGCGTGTGCGTGTCAGTATATGTATCAATCAATTATTTAACTCTCAGCATAATTATGAAAAGGAAACTTTTGAGATGCAAAAAGTCCAATATTTGTGTCGTGAAGTGCAGTGAAATGAAGGCCATGCATAATTCATTGTTTTTAATTTCTCTTAAAGAATGTTTGTTATAACTAAAATTGTAATTAGGGGAACTCCTATTTAGGGTCCAAAAAAATGTTGTAAAATTGATTCATTGCTTTTAATTTCTCTTAGAGAATGTTTGTTATAACTAAAATTATAATTAGGGGAACTCCTATTTAGGGTCTAAAAAAATGTTGTAAAATATTGACAATTTATTACAAAGTAAATAACATTTTATTTAAAGAAATGAGTATTATTCAATGTCGCCAAAATCCATCAATCTACGATACTCATACATTTAATACCAAAAATTAAAAATAATTTGGTGGAACCTCACAGAGATCCTTTTTGTTATTGAATATATACAATTAATTAGAAAAATAAGAAGAGTACAAATAGAGCAAGTTCAGATTTGAGTTTCTGAAATAACTTGACTGTCAATAGAAAATTAAGAAGTAGCACAATAAATATATTTATTTTGGATGACTCAAAAGTTGATTGCTGCTATCAAATTGATCATCAAGTAGCTATTAACAAATCTAACATTAAGTAACTATTGACAAAAGTTGAGAGACATGATGACATCAAGCTATAAATCATCAAAAATTCAAATAAAGCCCAAATTTGAATCACGCAAAACCCCCAAGAACCCAGATTTGTTTGATAGCAAATGATATATAATTTAAGAAAAGATAAGTGGAGGGAAAAATCATTCCAGACAAACTTATCTTATTATTAATATATAGATTTTATGATTTCAACTTAAAGACGTTCAAGAAAAAAAAAAATATATATATATATATATATGTATTGCATTATAAGGGATTGTAGGTAGGGATGATAATTTAAACAGATTTTACTGAAAACTCATAAGACCCCGATCTAAGAAGGGCGAATCTGGTCATGAGTCGGTCGGGCCAAGGTCGACCCAAACCGGCTAGCCCATTTAAATTAAAAAAATAAAAACAAATAAAAATTATGAAAAAAAGGAAAAAAAATTAAAAAAAATTAAAAGGTCAATAAACGGGTCAACGTTCCAACTTGATTTGCCCTGAATTTTGGTGGGGCGCGAGGCGAGGTGGGGCGGGGCAGGGCGGACTCGATCTACCCAAACCTGACCTGTTGTCATCCCTACAATATAAAATTTGATAGATTTTAAAAATGTATACAATTTTATGCGTTCTCAATATAGAATTCTATACATTCCATACAAATTTACAGTGTGTTTGACAACTCCATTTATAAACTAATCTATTTATAAACTACCACCTGATATCATTTTATTGGTTTTACTTTTTTCAAAAAGTAAAAAAGTAAAAGTCAAGCAGCAGTTTTCTACTTTTAACAGAAAACAAACAATAAAATGACGTCACGCAGTAATTTATTAACCACTCAGTTGACAAACACATTGTTAGTGTCTTCAACGTAGAATTTTATGGATTCTATAAAAATCAATTATTCTCAATTATTATAAACTCTGATGGAATTCATTAAATAGTGGAATCCGTGGATTTTAAACTAAAAAATTTACTTCCAACTTTCTCTGCTAAAATCCGCATTCTCACACCCGAATTCTTATGGATTTCATGAATCTTTTAAAACCTAACAATCACTCTAGTTTTTAAAACATTATATATCACATTGAACTTGTACAAAATAAATAGTAAATATCCAAAATAATATATTATCATGATAACATGTAGTTTTTTCCCCTTCGTCGTTTTTACTTTTGAAAATCATATATCAATCTATACAAAAAAAAATTGCGATAGACGAGATGATAGATTATTACAATATGATATCAGTAAGTTTAAAATAATTTCTTACTTCTTAGTAAAATCTAAAATGACAAAAATATGTGGATCTTTTTCTTCATTAAACTTTTTTATCCTTGAAAATCACATCATATATTCAACTTATATGGAATAAATGACAAAATGTCTAAAATGTCGTATTCTTACAATATATTACCAAGTTGTGATATAATTTCATAAATTGATATCAATACAAAAGTATTAATAGATGAGTAGTACTACATATCTAGAATGTAGACTTAAGTTTAAATTTTTTACAGTAGAGGACTAGGTTCTCACCCGTGCAATACACTGACAGATATCAAATCAAATTGTATCTAACATTAATACGAAATGTTAAGTAATGTATGATTAGTCACATTAATCTGTAATGTTTTGATTATCTTGTTGTTGACTAATAGTTATTATGTGCTTACTCGATATGGAATGATATTAAGTGACCTTAATAGGGATTGCAAAAAACCCACCAAACCCGATACACACGGGTAGTGAACTTATTAAGACGGGGAATACCCGACTAAACGGATAATTAGATCAGGATGAGATAAAGAAAATCGACGTGACTTAACAATGAGGAGGGGAGGTTGGGATAATTTTTGCTCATGCCCAACATGTTTAACTGTTTCTTGACAAAAATAAAAAAATTTAGTAAAAATTCTAATGGTTTGAAAAGTAAAAAGATGATAAATTTATCGAGAAAATTTAGTAATTTCAATTGCAATTTAGTGTTTATAACACTATTCATTAAAAAATAAATAAATATATATATATACATTGGCCAATATATGGTAATATGAATTACCCATACCAGTCCATCCCTGATTTAACTGAAGATGGGAGAAAAACATTTTGATGGGTGGTAGGGTAATACCCGACCCGACCCGACCTATTGTGATTGTTATAACTAAAAAAATTAAACATTTTAATTTTCTATGTGAGTATACCATGACGAGAATTTTATAAATTATGAAACGTTAACTAAACAATATTTATTATATAAAAAGAAGTTACCGAATAACTCAATTTAAAAGCATATAAAAAATAATTAAAAGTTAATGCATCAGCTAAAAAGGAAATAGTCTAATGCAAATTGCGAAATAAAGATATATATATATATATAATTTTGAATTAAAAAATCAAAAAACTTTTGAATATAGATTAGTCTAGTAAAATATTTAAGAAGATAAGATAGATCCGCTATAGAAATCTCAAATTTGAGCTCTCAGCTGTCGATTACCAAAGATAATAAACCATAAAGGATTTGTAAAACATCTGAGAAAGATTGTTGAATATAAGAATAGATAAGGATTATAATCCCTAATTAATTAAAAAATAGAAATATTAATCTACAATTTACAACAAAATTTACGTAACATATAAGAAAAAATCTAAAATGACTCCACTTAAGACAATTTTTGGCGGGAAAAATACGGTAAAATGTATCGCAAACTTAGTTCCTTTTATATATATAGATGAGTGGATAATCTTAAATTAAATATATAAAGACATTCAGCTATTCAATATTTAATAAGAAAATATCTAATAAACTGAAGACTGGTCTCCATCATAAACAGATATCATTATTCTTAACAGATTTATTATCTTTTCATTAAAAAACTATTTATTGCTTTGTACATTCAGTTAAAAAAAAATTGAATATATATTATTTTCTCTTTTGTTTAAACAAAGACAAGGTCACAAATTTTTAATGATGTCATTTGAATATTTTTACTTGTTCTTTTATTTTACTAGATAAAAAGTTACTAAAGACTTATTTGCATTATAATGTTTAAAAAAAAAAAAACGAATTGTCTCCAACTGGATATTCATCTTCTCCTCTTCTACTGGTAAGTGTGGCTTGAACATATCTACTGCAAAGAAAATTGCAGAGAAAAATGGGAAAAAATAGATAAAAAATGATTCCTCAATTCGGGCTGAAGAAGCATAATATCAACTTTACTGTCCAAATATGACATACAAAGAATCAATTTCCTCCCCAACAAAAGCGAAATTATAGAAAATTTTGTAAGCAACTGCAATTTAAGATTAAGTTTCAGAGGTCACGACACCAGAGAAGAAGAAAAAAAGAACCGAAAACGAAGAAGAAAAATCCAAGATTAAAAAAAAAAAAAAATTACCTGTAAGCAAACACAGAGGAGAAAGCACCATAAGAATTGAAGGACATAATGACCCCAAGAACGAGAGAACAAAAGAGAAGTAGATGCGTAAGAACTTTCAAGGGCAGGATAAATAAAATTTTCAAATGTTGTACACGGTTTGAATGAAAAACACACATTATATATATATATATATATATATATTTATTTATTTATTTATTGAAAGGGCACTGTTTTTCTAGCACTATTCATGGCAAGATCATTTTTGCCTTCCTTCTTTTCTTATATAACATATTTCTATTTATCAAAACGGCACCGTTTCTCTAGCATTGTTCCTAGCAACAGTAATTTTGCTTTCCACTTTTCTTATAGTAAGTACGGATTTATTTTTATTTTTTTTATATGATGATATGTCTCAAGGTTATGTTCAA
>CAVNYN010271018.1:0-41017 GCA_963692815.1 Nyctanthes arbor-tristis
TTGGAAATAAACCTATAATAGTTAGCCGCATGTCTTGCTAAGGCACTAACTCCTCCAACCAACAAAACAATTGGGGGCTTCTTTTTTTCTCTTACTTATGAAGCAATCTGTGGAATTCTATTGGAGATGCTCTAGTTTTGCCCCAATACCTTTTAAGCAGAGGCAAACATGCTAAAGGAAATCCAACGTTGAGGTCTGGTCAAAGTTTAGACTAACTTTTGTCATGTTTTAAGGGAAATTTTTTAACATTTTTGCACTTGAAATGTTGGGTACTGAGACCTGGCCACAGTTTTATTCAACTTTTAGGCGTCATGTAGATGTATTTGGTAGAATATGATTTTGTTGCATGGGATGTTGTGTACACTGATCTTTTATCTGCCAGTTTTTGAATCGCGAAATTGTGTAGAGAACAATTATGCTTTATTGTATGACACGTGTCAGTCACTCAGTTTCTTGATCAATAGCTAGGTTTTTCCACAGGCCATTAAATATCTATGATCAGTTGGTGTCCTGCCTTCTACATCTCGCAAAAGTTAGTTTGAAGGTATACATAGATATATGTAGATGCCGTGGATCTTAGGTTTTTAATGTCTTTTCACGTGGGAATCGTCTGATAGGACAAAAATTGTGATGCATTCAGGATTTTGTGGTAATCAACTGTCAAGTTCGGAAGGCATGCATTGCAGCAGTAGTAATTTAATGTCTTTAAAAGTTGCTAGTTGATGTTGAAACTAAATTTAGAAATTGTTGCTTAATTTGTTCGATAGTGCTTTGATTATCCCAGAGGTAGTGTAATATTGACGGGCTTCCTGTCCTTTTGGTTTTCCCCACTCCGTTTTTAAGGGCTTGAGCTTTACTTGTGAACATGTTATCATGCTATATGCACTTTTTGGGGGTTTGGGGTTGTTTATTAAAGGAATGCTGGATACCAAATAAACTACAATTTGTTGGATGGGCATCATAACGGATTACGTGTTTGCGAGTGAAGGAAATAGTATTCACATGGCTTCTGCGTGAGATATGATGAATTGATGTTTAAATGCCTCTAACGTTTCTGGTGGCAAGTTTCGGAAGGGATTCAATGTGATCTGGGGATTTCTCAAGGTGGTGTTCTATTTCATAAATTTGCAAAAGGTCTGATATACCTCTCTAATGCAGAATGGGTCAGCGCAATGAAGCGAAAAAATAGAGGGAGATCTTGCTTTGAGCATACGAGTTCTATGGAAAGGAATACTGGCTAATGTTGAAGAGAGAACCCACTTTCCATATATTGGTCTTACATTTTAGGCATTCCAGCACATTTAAACTGATTTGGATATATCTTTACAACCAGTAGTTAACTTAATTGAAGATCCTCCTATTCCTACTTCTACTAAAGTTGTTAAGAAAATCAGGAATTGTGGAGACGACAAAAATTCTCAACTTAGATGAGATAGTAATCAATTGAAGAAAATAAAATGAGTATGGTAGAAGAAAGTTAATAAAAAAAATTAATTTTGGTCCTTCAAATAAATGCCTAATTGATATGAATCCAGCGAGCGTGAACACTCAATTGGTATTTAATCTGCCTATAGCTATCGACAAACTACATCTCAAAAAAAAAAAAAATAGTTCATGAAATTTCTTTGATAAGTGATTCTTTAACAACAAAAAGAAACACTAGAATAAATTTTCTAAATCTCAATTTATGTCAATGTCAAAAGTTCAATCTGCTATTGTTTTATAAGTTGGAAAACTATTTATAGTAACTGAAACCCTATCTAATTAGGAAAATAAAGCTAATTAAGTTAATTAATAAAAATACAATTAAAAGGATAAAAATCTAGAAAATTATTGTGCAATCCCAAGCTGGCAGCAACTGCATTTAAACGGATGGGCCAATTTGAGCCAAATTCAATCTCTTCTCGGTTGAAATTGCTATTGGGCCCAAAATACACAATTAGTTGAGGCAGCCCAATTTCCATTAATTGCGCCGCGTGCTTCTTTGTTTCCAGCGTGAGGGCGCTCCAATTTAACGCCTTTCTCTAAACCATGGACAGCTTCGCAGGCTGGTTGATGCCCGGGTGCATCTCTTCCAAGCTGTCCTGACTTTCCAAATATTGCATTTTGGTCCCTCAAGTTTCGAGTTGCATAATTTGGACCTAAATTTTCCAGTTCCATTCTCCTTTTGTGTCTTTTTGGTTTTCTTTCATATAATTTGGCTCGAGCATGAGTTGGTACATTCTTTTTCTTGCCCTTTGAATTTTGGATCTATCAGAGCATCTCCAATGCATGTTTAAGGTCATGGGGTGATGTGGTTGAGAGAGATAGAGAGAAGATGATTATTTTAATTAAATGTTGATGAAATGAGGTGGGAAAAAAAAGAGAGGGAAAAGTAAAAAGGGTAAAGAGAGCGAGAGATAGAAATTCAAAAATAATGATAAAATGTTAGTGGAGAAGGTGGAGATGAAGATGTGTTTTTAGACCTTCCTCGTGTCATGAGGAAGGAAAAATGAGGGGAAAATGGTGTAAATGAGTGAAAAGTTATCAAAAGAAAAAGAAAATTAAAGAAAATAGGAAACATTTGGTTCCATCAACTTTTTTAGTGTCTTTCTCTCTTTCTTTTTTGGACCACCATCAAAGGACTTGAGCATTGGAGATGCTCTCAATTTGGTATTCTTTTCGCTAAATGTCTATTCGAATCTCCATCATTTTTCTCTTCTGATTTTGTATGGGAAAGACGATAGGTGGTGTATAAGTGGTCTGAAGTGTGAATGAGATCCTTTGTTGTACTCGGGTTGGGTGCAAGGGGTCAGAAGTGTTGAGCAGAAGTTGAAGGAGGGATTGTCTACTTTCCTTGGATGGGATTCCATTTTATTGCTGAAGAATTAAAGGTAAGGTAAGTTAAAAAGAGTCCACATATCCACATATGTCATGAGACTCACGTGTACTTTGCAAATCTCCTCCATTCATAGAATCATATCCACTCATTCTATAATGCCAATAGGCCTAAGATTTTGGGGTTAAAATGATGCCTTCCTCTCTGTTTAGCTGATAATTGTCCATCAACATCTGGTATGATTGTTTTTCTAAATCACTTGCTGTGTTTTGCTAATATGCATTTTAAAAAATGTGTTGGAAGTGGTGTCAGGGCAAGTAACTGTGCTGCAGTGGTCCTAGTGCAAAATAGCAAATGATGTTTGTGCATGCCCCTAAATCAATTCCCCAATACTTGATAGGAGGACCAGTGGCACTTGAAAGGAATTCCTCAAGTATGAATAATAACAATCTGTAAATGGTTATTTCTTTATAATTGTCTTTTGCTGTTGGATAAAGTGCCTAGCTGACACATAAAGCTTGTGATTGTCAACAACACTCTCATCTTATTATTTATATATATTGGCTTCAAAGTTACCGTCTACTTGTGGTGTAGCGCATTCTCTCCACCACATCAAAACCATATAGTGGGTTATTGAGAGTTCCATAGAGAAATCTATTGTCTGGCAAAAGATGTATGTACTGATCTTCCGTTGACAGCCTATGTTGTTTTGCTTTTCATGTGTTAAAGCCTATATATATGTTTTCAAATCTATTATATTTTGTTGTTCTCTTGCATATTTCTTGACTGACTTAGATCCACTAGTCATAACTTATGTTGACTTTTACTGTTTTTTGCATTTCAGTTTTAATTTTTTAAGTTTGATGTCTCTGTGCTCTGTCTCTGGTTCTTGATGCTTTGTTTATTGATGGCAGATGGCGCCGGTGGTAAGGGCACCTGGGGAAAACTACTGGATACTGCTGGTGAATCTCGCGTTGACCGGAATGATCCCAACTACGATAGTGGTGAGGTGAGCAGTACATGCTGTATAATTTATTCTTTTATGTACTTTGATTTTCTTATTCAAATGCTTCGATTTACTGGAGAAAAACTTACTGCAATTCACTTAAAACTCTTTTTTGCACGGTTTACACAGTTTCTGCTATTTACAATTGTCTTGACAGGAGCCATATGAGCTTGTCGGATCAGCGGTCTCTGATCCTTTGGATGAATACAAGAAAGCTGTGGTGTCCATTATTGAGGAATATTTCAACACCAATGATGTGGAAGTTGCTGCTTCTGATCTCAAGGAACTAGGATCAACTGAGTATCATCCTTACTTTATTAAGCGGCTTGTTTCTATGGCTATGGACAGACATGACAAAGAGAAGGAGATGGCTTCTGTTTTGCTCTCAGCTCTTTATTCTGAAGTCATCAATCCGACCCAGATAAGTCAGGGTTTTCTGTTGCTTCTTGAATCTGCAGATGACTTGGCTGTAGATATATTGGATGCAGTTGATATCCTTGCATTATTTATTGCTCGGGCAGTGGTTGATGATATTCTGCCACCGGCCTTCATTACGAAGGCTAGAAAAATGATTCCTGAAGCTTCAAAGGGACTTGAGGTATTGCAAACTGCTGAGAAAAGCTACCTCTCGGCGCCACATCATGCAGAACTTGTGGAGAGGAGATGGGGTGGCAGTACGCATCTTACTGTTGATGAAGTGAAGAAGAAAATTGCAGATCTTTTACGGGAGTATGTTGAAAGTGGAGACACTTCTGAGGCCTGCAGGTGCATTAGACAGTTGGGTGTTTCATTTTTCCACCATGAAGTTGTGAAGAGGGCACTGGTTCTAGCCATGGAGATTCGCACAGCAGAATCTCTAATTATGAAGCTACTAAATCAGGCAGCAGATGAGGGTCTGATAAGTTCAAGTCAGATGGCGAAAGGATTTGCTCGGTTGGCCGAGAGTCTTGATGACCTTGCCCTTGATATTCCTTTGGCCAAAACCTTGTTCCAATCCCTTGTTCCCCAGGCAATTTCTGAAGGATGGCTCGATGCGTCGTTTCTCAAATTCTCAGGTGAGGATGGGGAGGAACCAGACAAGAATGATGAAAAGTTAAGGAGATACAAGGAAGAGGTTGTTACAATTATTCATGAATATTTCCTCTCAGATGATATTCCTGAACTGATCCTGAGTCTGGAAGATCTTGGGGAACCCAAGAACAATCCAATTTTTCTTAAAAAACTTATCACTCTAGCCATGGACAGGAAAAACAGAGAAAAAGAGATGGCATCGGTTTTACTCTCTGCCCTTTATATCGAGATCTTCTCTACTGAAGACATTGTTAATGGATTTATTATGCTCTTGGAATCTGCTGAGGATACAGCGCTGGATATCTTAGATGCTTCAAATGAACTTGCTTTTTTCCTGGCAAGGGCTGTTATAGATGATGTCCTTGCCCCACTGAATTTGGATGAGATTGCCAGTAGATTGGCACCAAATTGCAGTGGGAGTGAAACTGTGCGTATGGCTCGATCATTGATAGCAGCTCGTCATGCTGGTGAGAGGATCCTGAGGTGCTGGGGTGGTGGGACTGGTTGGGCCGTGGAGGATGCAAAGGACAAAATACAGAAGCTTCTGGAAGAATACGAAAGTGGAGGTGTCGTTGGTGAAGCTTGCCAATGCATTCGAGATCTTGGTATGCCTTTCTTCAATCACGAGGTGGTGAAGAAAGCTCTGATAATGGCAATGGAGAAGAAAAATGACAGGATGCTCAATTTGCTTCAGGAGTGCTTCAGTGAGGGGCTGATAACTATCAACCAAATGACTAAAGGTTTCAGTAGGATCAAAGATGGGCTCGAGGATCTGGCTCTTGACATTCCAAATGCAAAAGATAAATTCAAATTCTACGTGCAGCATGCCAGAGAAAGATGCTGGCTCTTGTCTTCATTTGGTTCACCTGCTTCAGATGCTATACACCAAGTGTGAGTGCAGCTTGAGAAAAAACATGAATCTAAGTTTGTCTCTCTCTGTATGTTGTTGCTTAATGTCCTGAGTTAGGTACCTCCGTGAACCAGAAATAGGTGGATTTGTTGTTGTTAATCCCATCTGGCATGCACGGCTGAATCTTTTTACTTTACTTTTCTTTACCTTACCTGAAGATGATTATGGTGTATAAAATGGGGTCTTCAGTTTGCTTTTTGATAGATTTTGATATGCTTTATTCATACCTTCATCCCTTTGAAGTTTGAACTGGGAATCTGATGATGATCAACACCTCAATGCCTTGGCACGAAGCGTTAAAAGTACCATCAGAAGAAATATCCAAATTTACTGTGAAAGTGCTCGAGTATAAAGGGCACAATGTGACAATAGAGCTCGAGTATGATATGCTATGTCAATAGAGTATGATGTGCTCAATACGGGGGTGCATTCGGGCATCAGGCTCGGGTTTTGAATGATCAAGACTAGACTAATTGTTTTTGCTTTGGCCAGGTTTCGGTCTTGTTAACGGTAAGTCCTCTCCGTTTCGGTTTTAGTCCAATTTGGGTAATAGTTCAGGCTTTTTGGGGTTAAAAAAAAGAAAGAAAGAAAGAAAGAAAATCCAAATGTCTATGCATGAGAAAGAATTCATGTTTAAATGTCAAAAAATTTCATACGTATATGACAAATTAACGTTTATTTTGAAATATATAGAAATAAAGAGATTACCCCATATGTAGATGAGAGTATTTCTTATTATATTTCTTAGTCACGAAAATAAAGTTAAAAAGCTTAAGTACTATTTACTATTTAACGTATCCATTTTCTCTTTTCAGTAAAATTGTAAATTAACTCAATCACTTTATTTCGTTTTATTTTATAAGGATACATGACTTGATCTATCTATAAAAATAAATAGCTTGACATCATTCTCTTTGTGATTATTTTTTAAGACTTATAGACCATAACCATTCGGACTTTAAGTTTCAAGTCTAACTCGATATTTTAAAGGTAAACCTCAGACTAAGGGCATGATTAGTGTTGGCAGTAAAAACTCAAATTTGAGTTTTTACTTCCAACAAAATCAAATTATGTATGGGAGAAGGAGGGGAAAAAGCCATTTCTTTTACCTTGTTCCTCCCACTTTATTCCTTAAAATAATATATAATAAATTTTAAAAAAATTAATATTATGTAAAAAAATTGAATATAAATTGTATGACAAAATAATATTGACAAAATAATGTGTAAAAAAAATTTTAAAAAATAAACAAAATCTTTTAATATGTTTCCCCCTAATTTTTCCCCTACATATTATTTGGAAATATGTTTTTCCCCCTAATTTTTTCCCTTTAGGTTTTTTCCCCTTGGCTTTTTTCCCCCAACATTAATCTTGCTCTAAGACCCGGAGCTTCGGTCCAATTCCAATTCGGGCTTGGTCTTTATGCAAAGCCCTAGTGCTCACCCCAACACTTCTTACAGAAATTACGGTGCATAAGGTCCCACGTGGGTCGTGTAAGAGGTGCTCACAGAAAAATACTATTTGTAAGGAAGTTTTCGCAAAATTTTTTACAAATTATAGTGATTTTACTATATTATTATTCAATATTCATGTGTATTGTATAATTAGAGAATAAATAATTTACGGATAAAATAGTAAATTTATTCTATTTTATAAAAGATTTTGTAAAAACTTCCTTATAAATAACATTACTGGTGTTGATACTCGGTGCCGCTGTGAAAATTTTTAAAGATACATATGCATCTCCAATGGTAGGGTCATGTTCTAACGTCAAAGAAGAAAGAGACGCACACATAAAAATTGACGGGTCCTATTTGTTTCCTCTTTTTTTAGTTTCATTTTTCTTTTAATCATTTTTCTCTCATTTACACATTTTTTCCTCACTTTTC
Organism: Nyctanthes arbor-tristis; assembly: GCA_963692815.1. Lineage (NCBI taxonomy): Eukaryota > Viridiplantae > Streptophyta > Magnoliopsida > Lamiales > Oleaceae > Nyctanthes > Nyctanthes arbor-tristis. The sequence continues at coordinate 7,695 of CAVNYN010271018.1, forward strand.
CTTTCTCGTGTCACGTGTAAAGTCTAAAAACATACTTTCATTTCCAGTTGGCCTTTGAAAGGGGATATGAAAGGATTGTTGTGGAGTCGGATGCAAGTAATGCGGTTCGTCTTATCTTAGAGCTAGAGCTTCGGGGCACCTAAAGGTCCGCTTTTGGAGAGAGTTTTTGCCTCAGCTCAAAGGTTCGATGCGTGTCAGTTTAACGCCATTGATAGAAGGGCAAATGTGGTAGACATTTACTTGCTAGTCATGCACTTGATTGTAATTTAAATTTAAGCTGGGGGTCAATGCCTCCGAATTTCATACAAGCTTTAGTTATTGATCGTATAAATGAATGAAGAGATCGGTTGCAAAAAAAAAAAAAAGAATACACTTTCATCCCCACCTTATCATCCACTACTATCTTATCATTATTTTTGAATTCATATCTATCTATCTCTCATCTTTTTCACTTTTCCTTTTCTTTTTTTCATACACCTCCTCCCACCAACATTCAATTAAAATAATCATCTTCTATCTATCTTTCTTCTTTACACTACTCAAGATTTTAGTTTATACATTGGTGATGCTCTAATAACCGTACATGGCCACTCTTAGGGCACAAATGAGGGTTTCCTCTAAAATTCACTCTTCCCATGAATTTTTTTTTGAGCTGCTCGTTGAAGAATTGGCCTATGAGGTGGGCTGGCCACTCTATTCCCACGGCCCAAGTAACTTAAACCCTCCTGAAAAATGCTATACAACACTAATAGTATTGATTATTGAGCATTCGAGTATCTATTTAGATGGTAACATATGCAATAAACAATGTTACTCATCAATAATGGTGATAGTCATACTTTTTTTGTGTCAACGGCATTAAACGATACATGTCAAATAAAATAGGATATAAAATAAAATGTGTTTAAATGGATGTGTTATTAATATCAATTAAGTGATGATGGTGAATAACACTAGTACATGTGATAGTCAATTTTGATCTAGAGATGGTGTCGCTTTCTCCTCCAATATAGTAGTAGTTTTAATGAAGACACACGGTGTTTCCGGATAATTTATAATAATACTAAAATATAGCTAAATATAAAAAAAGGCATGTACTTATTACTTGATTTAAGTTATATCATTTAATTAATACCATATAAAAAGTGTCATGCATATTGAGCGTTAAATACAATTGCTCTAAAAAGCCAATAGAACCAAAACACAAATGAAATTAAACAATCAAACAGTCGAGAAATCAATATGTCAAATGCTTTAAAAAAAGATTTAGAAAGTATTGATTTGCCGAATGGCAGTAATCTATTTATTATTTAAAAAAAAACAAAAGGAGACAAAAAGCACAAGCCCTCACTATTAATAGATAATAGTGAATAGATAAGTGAGTGTATATATCATCACAATATGGCATGAATAAAAATTTATAGATATAAATAGATACAAATATATAAGTGAAAAATATTTCTAAGTTATTCACCACAAGTTCGAGATGATACAAATAGAATGTAAAGATCAACCAAATATATATGTGCAAATGTAATGAATGACTGAAGAGAGAGAATACATCATAGCAATATAACATTAAATTTTACCCTTTAACTTAATGTAGAATATATCATTGCAATATAACATTAAATTCAACCCTTAATTAAAAGAAATACAAGGACCCCTGTGCAAAAATCCCCAAATTCACCCATCCCAAGAACCCTACCCCATCGGCTCATTGATTATTTTTGGTCCTTTTCCTAGTGGCCATGGCATGTTTGGCCAGGCTTACAGGTTACTCAAAGATTAAATAGTAGGCTTTAAAATCAATCAGTTCTCAGAGCAATTCCACTCTTTATTGAGCTTAACCAAACATGCAGCACGCAAAATCTATTGGCAAAACGGTGATTTTCCTCTAAAATTACTATCATAAACCCACAGAAGTGTAGTAGAACCCTACACTCATAACTCCAATTTGCCCTCTTTCATCTGTGCATTTTCCCCCACCAAGAAACAGATGAAAGAAGGGGAAAATAAAAAAAAAATCCCACCGGAAAAAGGCCAAATATAAAGTACCTAGAAAATAAATAGTGATATATTTATAGTGAGGAAGAGAATCTCAACAGCATCGTTTACTACTCTGTGCACCTACAATGCTTCTCTCATGAACCCTTCTCAGATCTCAAAATATACATACAAGTATAATCCGTGCACATATAAGCGGGTTTACAAAGTTGTATGCATATGTGGGTTTGTATAATTTCTGGGTCTTCTGATATTTTATAGTTATTTTATTAATTAATGGGTGGAGGGGAAGCAAGCGGTTGGAGTATTGAGGTGTTTCCATGGCTGAAATCTTTGCCAGTTGCTCCAGAATACCATCCTACCCTAGCCGAGTTTCAAGATCCGATTGCTTACATTTTCAAGATTGAAAAGGAAGCCTCCAAATTTGGGATTTGCAAAATTATCCCTCCTGTACCACCGCCTTCTAAGAAGACTGCCATTGCTAATTTAAACAAGTCCCTTCTTGCCCGGTCTAGTGATTCGAAACCCGCCCCGACTTTCACCACCCGGCAGCAGCAGATTGGGTTCTGCCCAAGGAAGCACCGTCCGGTGCAGAAACCTGTGTGGCAGAGTGGGGAGAATTATACCCTTTCGGAGTTCGAGGCAAAGGCCAAGAGCTTTGAGAAGAATTATTTGAAGAAGTATGGGAAGAAAGGATTCAATGCATTGGAAGTTGAGACCCTTTATTGGAAGGCATCGGTGGATAAGCCCTTTTCAGTGGAGTATGCCAATGACATGCCTGGTTCTGCTTTTGTGGTGAAGAAGGTCGGTGGGAAGGGGAATGAGGGCCCAATGACGCTGGGTGAGACGGAATGGAATATGAGGGGAGTTTCGAGGGCGAAAGGCTCATTATTGAGGTTCATGAAGGAGGAGATTCCTGGCGTAACTTCACCCATGGTATACATTGCTATGATGTTTAGTTGGTTTGCTTGGCATGTAGAAGATCATGATCTGCATAGTTTGAATTATATGCACATTGGTGCTGGAAAGACATGGTATGGTGTGCCTAGGGATGCTGCTGTTGCGTTTGAGGAGGTTATCCGGGTACATGGATATGGTGGAGAGATTAATCCTATTGGTGAGTTTATAGTTAATTCTTGGAAGAAGATGGATATAGTTAAACTTTAACATCGTTTGTTTGTATGGTTTTCTTTCGACAATGGATATGCCCCTAATTTACATGTGTTAGGAATTAGGTCATTACTAATTGTAGGATATGTTCGTGTAAAATGTTTGTCGTTATTCGTAAATAGAAGTGCATGAATACGCTTCTACATTCCTATATGATGTCTGTTTTGTGGTCATATGGACATGCTCTGTTCTCCATTCGGATGGGAAGTGTGCCACGTGCATCTATGGAAATCTCAGATGCTTGTTTTATTGGAAGTCCATTTTAAATCACTTTGTAGATATGTGTATCTGCTATAGGATTATAATAACAAGTCTAGGAGATTGGTTGGTGATGGTGATTGTACACTATTTTTACCTTCCACTACCCTGAAGAGAATAAAAATGACGGTTAATTTGATACGAAGAACATAAATTTTTATTCCCGAATATGGCACGAAATTTAAGAATAATATTATACTACTGCTATACATACTATTCGTATATTTGATTTAATGTTTGTCTATCACTTCAAATGAACTTTATCAGTATGTATTTTCTTTCAGTTACTTTCGCTACACTTGGTGAGAAGACCACAGTCATGTCGCCTGAAGTACTAGTTAATGCTGGTGTTCCCTGCTGCAGGTGACAATTTGATATTGTATCTTGTTTTTCATATTACTTGCCCACTACAAATTAATTTCACTCGCATCTGGAAAAGGTCCAAGTTGCCTAGTTCTCTTACTTTCTGCCAATCTCTTTCCACCAATTTAAGAAAATAAACAAAGATAAAATTAGTTTGATATAACTACCGGTGCAACTACTATATACACTTGGTTGAAAGAATTTAATGTTAAAGACAGAGAAGGGTGAAGAGATGCACTAGTAAATATGTGATTTCTTAAAAATTATATTTCTTGGCTATCTATATTTGCTTAACGGACAATTCCTTTCCAATGATGGGAAATCTTTAGGCGCTATTGCGACCAGATCTTTATCAATATTTTTCATATCTTTTAATGCATAAGCATTGCCGGAAATTAACCAGGAATCTTTGACTTCCTGGTATATTGAACTAGGTTGGTGCAAAACGCTGGAGAATTTGTTGTCACTTTCCCGAGAGCCTATCACTCAGGGTTTAGTCATGGTAATATATTTTCTTCTGCTAAATTCTTTTACCGTTGAGACCTTATTGGGTATCATTAAGAAAAGTGTAACTTAAATATGTTGAAAATCTGGAGTTATTTAATAATGTGTATGAATTTTCAATTTTAGGATTTAATTGTGGAGAAGCAGCTAATATTGCTACTCCTGAATGGTTGAGGATTGCAAAAGACGCCGCCATACGTAGGGCATCGATTAATTGTTCTCCAATGGTGTCTCACTTCCAGTTACTATATGATTTAGCACTTTCACTGTGTTCAAGGTTTGATTCCTCGCTACTTTAGCGGAATTTTTATTGGGTTCCATTCTTGCTGTACTTTAAACATTTTTTAATAGGCTGTTGCCTCTCAAACTGGAACCGCTTTAATAGGCTGCTGCCTCTCAAACTGGAACCGCTTTAGGTTCATATCCAGATTTAATGAATTACCTTGGAGCAATGAATGCTAAAGATGGGACTTTTTGGCATATTTTTTCACTGGTTTTTTCGTTATACATTCATGTTAGAAATAGATTTCTATTTTAAAATAGAACTACATTTATGAAAATGAGTGGAGATTTGTTTAGTATGTGTGGGTCCCACGTGGATATGATTAATTTAACCAAATTCTATTTTGAATTAGAGTAGGTTTGTTAACATGCTATTATACTACCGCATGTTCTTTGGTCCCAACCAAATGATTTTTGAGTGTTCAAAATCTCTTACAAAGATGCTTTAATCATTTCAAGAATAAAAGCATTTGTACAGGCTAAAGAATTCATTTTTCGGTTTTCATAGTGAAGCCAACCTCACGAGACTTTCCATCTTAATGTATAATGCTGTGTATATATCGATTGGTATAAATCTTGATAACTTGAGATGTTTCTTTTGAAGGTTTGACACTTTAACGGAATGAACTATTCTTTATTCTAGGCAACAATGTTTTCATGTTGTATGCATATGGCTAGCTCTTCTTGCTGACCTCAGCATTTGTACTACAATATTAGTCATCATTTTTAAGAGAAACAAATGAAATTCCTACGGGTTATGCATAAATTTGAGCATTGCTAATATCTTATGATTCATGAATGCGATCATCGGCTTTTTGTATTTATATTTCTGCAGCTTACCAAACAGCGTTTGTGTGGAACCACGGAGTTCCAGGCTGAAGGATAAAAAGAAAAGTGAAGGAGAAACGTTGATCAAAGAGCTATTTTCACAGGATATGATGCAAAACAACAATGCACTTCATATTCTGGGAAAAGGATCCCCCGTTGTAGTGCTCTCTCAAAATTCTCTAAAAAGTTCAAATTTACGAGCTGGATCCCACTCAACTGCCAAATCTAGATTGTCCCCCAATTTTTGCAGTCCTGATCTTGAGTTAAAAACTACAAAAACTGCTGTTCGTGATGATTCCCTGCTAGAAAACCAAGAAGTGAGGGAATTGAGAGGTTATCCAGTGAAAGGAAAAGTCTTTTCGTTGTGCAATGGCAATGAGCATCACTCTTTAGCTCCTCACACTGGAGATGCAGACACTGACATGAGACAAGCTTCCCAAATCGATAGATTGTCAGATCGGGGATTGTTTTCCTGTGTCACTTGTGGTATTTTGTGTTTTGCCTCTGTTGCGATAGTTCAACCAACAGAAGCTTCTGCTCGTAATCTAATGTCAGCTGATTGTAACAGCTTTAATGATTGGGTATCAGCTGGAAATGGCTACAATACCAGCACTGGAAATTTGAATGTTCCTGAGAGGAATCCCTATTCAGGTATTCTCTATAAATCCATCCGCGCCAGATGGTTACTTTGAACGGGAACTTTTAGGTGCATTTTTTACTTTCTGCTATTGGATTCTATGGATGATAATAAGTGATATACATGGATGTGGCTACTCTCTCTCTCTCTCTCTCTCTCTCTCTCTCTTTCTCTCTCTCTCGCTCGCGTGCTTGTGTTGGATGCACGTCCTACACTTAAACAAGATGCCAAGAAAAGTAACTGTGAAAATTGTGTTTGTTAAAAATGCTTATAACTCATGTTTGATTCTCATAATTTGAGAAAATTATAATTTAATCATGGATCCACCACTAGATTTGGAATCGAATGCATTCCAACTACAGATCTCATGGGGCCCACAAAATCTTGTCCAGTCGTTTTTACTCATTATGGTTTGGACAAATTATGATGAGAATCAATCACCCCTAATATTCAAATTACCTACAACTAAAATGCATCATTTCATTTGTCAAAAAACTTCTCTAACCGACAACTAAGAGTCGTTTGGTTTGGCTAGTGCAAACATCCCACAAAGGTTTTACCGCGCCATAATCTAGGCCCTTTTTTAAGATTGATTGTGTTATATCGACTAGAAATTTAGTGCTACTTTTGTAAGGTAATTAATAGATCTGAATGACTAATAAAAGAATACTTTATAGTGATTTCTAGTTTGAGTCACTAAAATAATAAAAGCCTGCTTTTTGTATATGACAAGTACTGCCCATGAATGCTATAGGTTACAGATACCATTGCTGACTTGGACTGTTGCTTGAAAAGGGTCACCTTCTCAGAATGGACTCATATGGATAGCATTATTGGACCACATAAATATAGATTCGGTGTAAAGGTATTCTCAAAATTTTTAGGATACCTATCTAGTTGAGGTATCAAGTATAAATGAGTGTTCAAAATAAATGCTGGTCTTTAAAATTTCAAATATGCCAAAACTACAGAAGCAACAACGTGCTGGAAGTAAATTTCTTTACACATCATGTGCCTTCTATGGCCAAAATGTGTTGTGATATCTAAATGGTTCCCGGAAATCACTGCTATTAAGAATATCTTCTATGCATTCTGGATGTATCCATGTGTTTTATATAAATGGAGTTTTGAAGTATTTATGTATCCTGCTGCATTTTCTCTTGTTATTGCCTTCTCTCTGTATTTGCTAAACAAACGAATGTGCCTTTGAACTTTAATTTGAACTTTTTTATTCAATTGCAGGATCTGTGCTTAAAAAGACATCTCTCGAACTGTTTGATGTCCCAGTAAGTTCTGCTAATCGAAGTCAAATGCCAGATGATGATGGCACGGGAGATGTTTCAAATAGTAAAACTCAAAAAGATACATCTGCCCTTGGCCTATTGGCTCTGATGTACAACAATTCCTCGGACTCTGAGGAGGAAGAGGGTGAAGCACATATCCATTTAGAAGATTCAGAAACTAAAGGAAGTAATTGTTCTGATGGTGTAAACTCTCAAGGACCAAGCAGCCACTCTCAGATTGACGGTGGGAACGATGTTCCAAAAAGAAATTCCAATTGTCACTCAAACCATGGCCCGCCAAGTTCAGCTGAAGACAAGGAAAAAGTATATCGAAATGTTGATTTTTCTGATGAGTTAGAAACTGACAATTGTACATTGGTTGACTCAAATTCTTTAACGTATAGTTTTAGTAATTTAGTAAAATTACAGAGCATTGCATTGAGTTATACCTCTGTTGCTGATAAGAATGAACTCACGGCTTTGGCATCATTCGAGAAGACCTCTATGTCTTTTGCTCGAAGATCTGATGAAGATTCTTCTAGAATGCATGTCTTCTGCCTTAAGCATGCTGTAGAAGTAGAAGAGCGGCTGAGTTCATTTGGTGGAGCACGCATTTTCCTTGTCTGTCATCCAGGTGAGACGTGATTTAATTTTATGGCATGCAGTTACTTAATATCCTCCTGAATGTGTGGTTTGCTGTAGATAGATGATGTTTCACTATGGCTTATCTTAAATATAAGAACAAATATGTGGCCTATATTTTAAATAGGGGCGCACCTATGTTGAAAGTAAGGCATGTTATTTTGCCTAACTTTTCAGATAAGCTGCGCTTGAACATGCTAGAGGTGCAAGATTTGAACTTCCTTTTTTCTTATCCAGTGTTGCCATTGTTGGATGTTTTCTGGGTCAATTAGTATTGTATTTACAAACCTGGTCTTCTCAAGTCATGCTGCAGTAACATGAATGATAAAGAAAAGTTTCTAATTGTTTGTGTCTACTACTCTGAAAGAGATTTAGCATAATCTAGGTGGCATGCTTTACCTGAAATATCACCCCAACAAACAGAAACTAGAGTAATATGAGACCATAAATGCACTAAGTTAATAGATTTTTAATCTGATATTCCTAAGCTTTCCCTGTGGAATCCCGGCTTTCCTTTTCCTTCACGCACATGTTGATATTTTTGTTGAAATATCTGCAGACTATCCCAAATTAGAATCTCAAGCTAAAAAGGTGGCGGAAGAATTGAACATAGATTATCAATGGAATGATATCTCATTCAGGGAGGTCACAGAGGAGGACGAGGAAATGATACGATTAGCTTTAGAAAGCGAAGTTGCTATCCATGGAAATGGAGACTGGGCCGTGAAACTTGGCATCAATCTCTACTACAGTGCTAGCCTTAGTCGATCTCCTAGATCTATGCTAAGCAAATGCCATACAATGCAGTTGTATATAATGCCTTTGGACGTAGTTCTCCGGCAGATGCTCGGGAAAATGATGGCAGGGTTTTGGGCAGGCAGAAAAGGTTTGCTGTTGCTGGAAAATGGTGTGGTAAAGTCTGGATGCTGAGTCAGGTTCACCCATTGCTTGCAAATAAAGATCCTGAAGAAAGGGAACTGGAGAAAAGTATTCCTACTCGGTTTGAGCTGGATATGAAGGTTGGGAGACCCGTAGATGCCACCCGAACGGCTGATGCACCTTCTACAATGTGCAAAAGTCCGATCTCGAAAGAGGAAGGGTCGAGCAGAAAATAGGTTAGCCATGAAAGCAGAATCTCTGATGGCAGAAAGCCAGGAGGAATCTTCTGAAGATACTCCCGTCTGGAACACTCTTAAGCAATTTAAGAGTAAGCTTCGAAACAAGAGAATGAAAAAAGAGGCTACCAAACCTCAGAATAAGGGTGAGGGAAGTAAGAAACATTTTGAAGCACTCTCTGAAGATGAGGTAGAAGAATCACCAGTTAAGAACTCTCAAAAGCAAGTCAAGAGTAAGCTTGGAAACAAGGGAACTAAGAGAGAGACTCCTGAGCCTCAGGGAAAAGGTGAGAGAAGCAAGGAACATTTTGATTTGCTCACCGAAGACGAGATGGTGGAACCTGTAGTTGAAAATTCTTATAAGCAAGTTAAGAATAAGATCGGAAACAAGCGCATGAAGAAAGAGGCTCCCAAGCCTCAGAATACGCGTGAGAGAAGCAAGAAAAATATTCATCCCCCTACTGAAGAAGAGGTGGAAGAATCACCTGTCAGGAATTCTCGTAAGCAAGTCAAGAGTAAGCCTCGAAATAACCGAATGAAGAAATCCACTTCTGAGCCTCAGAATACCAGGGAGAACAGCAGGACGCTGTCTGACTCACTTAATGAAAGTGAGCTGGAAGGTGGGCCAGGCACACGACTAAGAAGAAGAGCTTCAAACCTACGCAAAGATTCCGGGCCTAAGTCAGCTAAAGTGGGACCCATACCCAAGATACAGCATAAAAACTTGATGACAAAGAAAGGCCAAGGTGCGAAGGTTGCCAATGATGCTAAGACGAGGGACGAGGAAATGGAGTACCCGTGTAACATGGAAGGTTGCAGTATGAGTTTTGGCTCAAAACAAGAGCTTACTTTACACAAACGGAATATCTGTCCGGTAAAGGGCTGTGGGAAGAAATTCTTCTCACACAAGTATCTGGTGCAGCATCGACGTGTTCACTTGGATGATCGCCCCCTGAAGTGCCCATGGAAAGGCTGCAAGATGTCATTTAAGTGGGCATGGGCTCGAACAGAACACATAAGAGTTCATACAGGTGCTCGTCCATATGTTTGTACTGAGGCTGGATGTGGACAGACATTCCGCTTTGTGTCAGATTTCAGTCGACACAAGCGTAAGACAGGTCATTCTTCAAAGAAATCCAAAGGATAGTTCAAGAGGCCGCAATTTGAACTGGCTGATGTATCTGTTGTTCAAGTAACATAAATAGAATTAGGTCCTAGGATCAGTTTAACCTTGTAATTTTTCATTATGGTACAGATGATTCTGCTTTGTCGGGTTCCTCATTGGGCCCATTTGTCGACTCTTAACTGGAACAGTTTGTTCAATCTTGGAAAAAGACTTTCTCCCGGAGAGGAAATTGACATGTGCGAAAATTGGTCTTGAATGGGATTGTTTGTCCCCCTTTATGCATATTTCTCTTGATTGGTTTTAGGTTTACTTTCTTAGAAAGCAATATCACTGAAACTGGTAATTTTCTGAACGCATACCCTGTTGACTTTAGCTCTAAACCTTATTTATTTATGGCTTAATTTCACAAAAGGTCCCCAACTTCTGTGCTAAGAATCAGTCTCGTCCCTAATTTTTTTCACTCTCGTGGGTCTCTAACTTTTCATAAATGTGTATGATAGGTCTTTTTTGACATTCCCTCAAGTTTTCATGGAAAATGATGGTTATACTTTTTTAACTTTTTAATTTTATAAACAAAATATTTAAAAATATTAAAAATAAAAAAAAAGAAAAGAAAACACTCACCCCTTGTCAACTTGCTGCCATTGACCGGGGGGGGGCCCCTATTTTTCCTGTCGAAAACGATAGTAAAGTTGTTGTCATTTCCGGTAATAAAAACGCTGTTAAAAATGGCCACAGTTTTCGCCCATTTGCTGTCAGAGAGGTAGCAAATGAGAGGGGATTCACCCCCTTCATTTTTGTTGCCGGAAACGGCAGCAAAGTTGCTGTCGTTTCCGGCAATAACAATGCTACCAGAAATGGCAATAGTACTGTCATTTCTGGCAGCTTTTTTGGAGGCGGCGAATCCCCCCATTTCCTGTCGGACCCTCCATTCGGCAGTAGGTTCATAGTGGGGTGAGTGTTTTCTTTTTTTTTTTAAATTTTTTTAATTATTTTATATTTTGTTTATAAAATAAAAAAGTTGGAAGGGTATAACCGTTATTTTCTCTGAAAAGTTGAGGGAGTAGTGTCAAAAAAGACTTATTGTACGCATTTATGAAATATTGGAGACTCAAGAGAACAAAAGAAAAGGTTGGGATGAAATCAATTCTTAACTTAAAGGTTAGGGAACTTTTGTGAAATTAACTCTTTATTTATTTATTTCTCTTCTTAGAAAAAACAAGCCATGAGAGGAAGAGAGGGAAATGTTTAGTTCCAACTAGGCTCCTCGTCTGAAACATAAGTATTTAAGTAATGAAGTAATGAGTATTTTAAGTAATGCATTACAATTCAAATTACTTGAAAGATATTTTGATTTAACTAGTGATGATTTAAAGATATTTTGATTTAACTGTTAATGATTTAAAGGCATTTCAACTGCAATTGTTCTTGTAATGATAAAAATATGTGGGGATGAATACTACTACAAGCTTTATGAGTTCGAACTCTGGAAGAGTTAAAATCATTTTCCATTTTCTTGGGGGGTATATGTCACATATTTTATGGTGTGTAATGGGCTATATATTAGGATTCTATTAGATATGTTAGAAACAGATCCCTTAATATGTTCAATGAGAACATGCTATATGGTTTATCAGACAACCTAGAGTAGATGGACTTTATAGAGTATGCCGAGTCTATGTTGACGAGGGATGAAAGTTACAACCCAGACCAAAAGCGAATTTCCAGTATTGACTATTGAGTGTATGTATGCAGACCCTTTCTTCTTCTCTAACGCCTGTAGAAGTGTGATCAGAAGAGAGCAAGAAGGAAGAGAGGAAACAGCTCAGCACCAGCAAATGTCTTTTCTGCAATATATTTATGTACATATACACACGCATCGCGGCCCTCCCTTGCTTATTTTCTATTGAATTTCATCTCTAACGCGATTTTTCAAGGAACTGCTCAAGTTTTGGCGGAAGCAACTCTCCGGGGTCGGATTGATTGGTTGAAAGGGCTCAACGATAGCGTTTTCTGGTTGGCATGATAACAAGTGCTTTTTCGATTTTCTTTTTTATTTTTATTTACAGAGAGACAAGCCCCACCTTGAGGCCTGAAGCTTCTCTGTTTTCTGTTTCAGGACATACATGAGAGTTCGGTTCTATTTTGTTGTTTTTTAAAGCAAATAGCAGTATTTTTAGACCTATAAGCCTACATGTTTTGTTATTTATTTATTTCTTTATCCGGGGTTTTGGTCGGTGGGAAATGCGGAGGGACAACAATGGGTTCGTCGTCATTAAACTCTGGAAAACCCTTATCTCAATTTCAAACTGAAGAAAATCGGGATTTTGAAACGTGCGCTGTAGGAAAGGTGAAGGTGGACGGTAATGGAAAAGAAGGGGGTTGGATGTGGAAGATTTTATGAATTTCATTGGGGAAGACATTCGTCAACTGACTCGAGCTAGCAAAAATTGAGACGGAGACCTTTCGGCTTCATTGATCATCATGAGAATGGGATTGATAACAACGGAAAAGACGGGGCTGTCTGGAGGAGGAAAATGAAAATGAAGGAGATTGGTGGAAGAAAAATGAAGACAGCAAAGAGGATAATGACAATGAGAATGACAAGGAGGTACATGGAGAGAAGTCAAGCAAGGTGGTGATGGATAATTTGAACTACGATAGTATTGGTATTGCTGGGAAGGTATCCCATAAGGACTAATGCTGAGGATTGCACACATTATGTGAAAAGGGGATCATGTAGATATGGCTCCAGTTGCCAGTTTAATCACCCACCTAGAAGAAATAATCAGGTCTTTGTATAAACTAGACATGTTTTTGCTTGTGTTCTGCTTTTTTTAGATGAAAATGTTGTAGTCTAGATGTATTAAGAGTTACTTCTTCGACGTGGCACACTCTTCCTGTGAGTGTCAGTTGCTTAATGGATTTCATCTCTCCATACTGTGTTTTTGCAGTTTATTTGTCTGTTAACATGTTGATTGTAATGGATCTGTCTAAATGGGAGCTTTTGTTACTGAAATTAATGGAATGCTGGCAAGATCTAGATATTTATTTAACAATAAATCTCCTTGTTAATTATGAAATTTGTCATATATGTTTTGATTTACTCTAACTAGAAATAGGAATCTGCTGGTTATACATAGATTCATGTGAGGACAAGGGCGTGGCTGCTTGTTTGTTATTATATCAATCTAAGTTCTTGCTTTATTAGAATGTGGTTTTTGCAGGATAGATTTATGAGTTTGTACATAGTGCTCTTAGTATCTGTTTTCTAGGTCATTATTTTGGTAGCTTTTGCATGTCTACTGTTATTCAAAGTATGGAAGGAATTACAGTTGATAGTAATTTTTATTAGTTAGTCACCATAATTGGCTTTACACTGCGTAAGCGTCTGCATCTAATAATTATGTTTTTAATTTTGGAGAATTACTTCGTAGAGGTATCCATATGTAAATGTGTGTGCTCGTGCACTCTCTTTTAAGTGATAGAAAATACTTCCCCTGTCTTGGTTTCTTAAATGGACAACAGGAGACACGTTAGATTTTCCTTATGTAAAAGTCACGTCTGAGTCTGTTTGTTGCTATAATATGCAGAAATAACTTTTGTCAGCAAAGGATATGTATTGTTTCTGAAGACAATGATATTGAAGTCCAATATCGTTCACTGCTTAGTTGCCGCTTAACCATCTGATTTGTTTTGGAGTTTATCTGGTATTGATTGTGCTTCATGTAAACTCTTGAAGCTTGGGAGTTGGGGGGTGTTTATTACTTACTATTTCCTTTTGCCATTTCCATTTTAACAAGTTGCTAAGGAGAGGCCAATTAAGAGTGAATGAAACCAATATCGTACTAAACAGACAAAGTGCAATGTTATTATCATTATTGTTATTCCTTTCACTACTTTAATTATCATCGTTATTGTCTGTGTCATATATTTTTTTTTTCGGGATGGATGTACTCGTAGCTGGTAATTTTTCCGGCATGAGCTGCAAAAGTGGATTTGTCCGTCCAGGTGCTTTTAGGTTTCAAGAAATTACATAATATTTGCCTAAGAGAATGATTGTGGATCAAGTTTTAAAATTGGCATACAAATTATAGCATTCCTAAATTCTGATCTATGTGACCTAAAGAGCTACTTGATTTAAAGAGATACATTTGCTTGATATCAATAGCGCTTTCCTTTAAAATCTTGGTTATGCATGCACATTTTCTTGCTTCTGTAGGAACTGAGCCTGAGGACTTTACCTTTCAACCCAAGTGGCATGAACCCATTAGTGTATTAAGAAACTATGTTTGCTGCCAGTTCTTCTAATCCATTTTCTTTTCACGGAGACCCCTATTTTTCTTGTGATGTTTTAGTTATTTAATGTGGGTTATTCAAAGGTAGTAAGACAGCAACATCTCCCTGCTATTGCTAGGTTTATAGCAAGGTAGAGATATACATTTGAGAATCAAACTTAATAGTAACTTGTTAGATCAAGAGATTACGTTATGAATTTATTGTCTAACTCTGTGTTAGGGCCCCTTGTAGCAGGCAGCCAGGCACTGAACCCGGACATGCCCCTTAACGAGGAAGTAACTCCGGGTTTGGCCAAATGGTGAAGGGTTGCGCTACCATCTTCCCCAAGAAACATGCAATATTTAACACTTTTCCCCTGTTAGGACTGGGTGATGCTTCCTCAGTAGGAGGAGATTACTAGTGAAGAAGAGTTACTTCTACAAGCTTGACTCTTTTTTTTTGACCACTCAACTTTATTTTGATTACTAGTCCCTCTGCTATTTTACATTATGTGGTCTAAGATATATTATTATATCATTATTCTTAGTGATATCCCTCTCTACAGTCAGGAATTGCGAAAAAAAATTTCAAATGCTATAAAAGAAAAGCTCTTCTTATTGTTTTTCAGCAGCTAGTCTTGGCATTGTGGGAAGGGCCAGTGGATGAACTTCTGATATCCCCATTGCTATTTCTTCACCTCGAGACAGCGTTCCTTTTTTTTTTTTTCCCCTTGAGAATTTTCTTTAAGAGCAATGTAGAGTTGAACTGTTTGGAATGTGGCAGAGGAAAAAGAAAAGCAAAAGCAAAGTGGTAACCAAAGGATCAGATTATTCATTTGAAATGTGAGAAAAAGCAATTCGCACTATCACTGTCCTGGGGATAATAAATGAACCCAGTCACTACACCATTTATACTATTTTTGCAGGAGAAAGAGTGGACCAAGCATGGCAAGAATCAGATGAAGAAAACTGAAAATATATGTTCTCCTTGATGCCTCTGTTTCTATCCCTGAATAAGCAGAGGAGGTTATTTATAATAATTCTTTTTGGTAGAATGATTACCAGTGGCTTGCAAACAAACTGTTAGTATACCCAGATTATGCCGCCTTTGGTGCAGAAACTGTCGAAATATCTGCTTATCCAAATAAAACGGATATGAAGCTGATGGAGCTGCAAAAAGTAATTCATTTTTTGCCATGTGTAGTAACTATCTAGTGTTCTCTTAGTCTATTTATTTTGTACGATTATATCCTTTTCTGCTTTCATAGAGATAATTTTTGCTGCCTATTTTTTTCCCCTCCTTTTGTTTTATTTATTTATTTTTTTGGGGACATCTGATGGTGCCTCAACTGATACAGTAATCAAGCCAAGTGGTCCGACCTAGAATATACTTGAGTTCTTCACTTCTTTGCAGTATTATTTTGCATAAGTTGGATGCAAGTATAGAAAGGATTGTAAATATATGATCACAGTCCAGGAAAAAAGGTCATAGCAAAATCTGAACTTTCTGGGCCCGCCAATGCGTCTGGTATTGCTCTCTTAATAACTCAATTTCAGTTTCCAGTTTAAATTTGCTCATGGTTTAAGAAAATATTAAAGGAATTTTCTATTTATATTACAAGATAATAACGAGTTTCAACTAAAACTTTTTAGATGTAAATGTTTTCAATGTGCAGGATCAATGCATAAGTTATGAATGTTGAATTTGGTGAATATAGAAATGCAATTCCTCTTGAGGAAATTTTTCTTTGAGCTGATATACCTTAGAACGTAATCTACAGTTACATCAAATTTCAGCGCTGAATATTTCATGTACCAAGAATTTTCGGAAATAATTTATGGATCTTTTTAATGTCCAAACCATTTAAAAAGGCAGGGAGAAAAAGAATGCCTGCACTATGTGCGCTATGGCTACAGCAATTATTGGTTAAACTGCAGGTTTCATCATCCTGATCCTACAACAGTGGCTGGAAATGACAGCCTGTCAGGATATGGCAGTGGTGGATCTCGTTCTCAGCAATGTTTTTCCCCTTCATCTCTCTTCCTGGTCTTCACCAAGGGAATTGAATGAGATTTCCCCATTTGTCCCAACAACATTTCCTCCAACCCAAAGTGTTCCTTCTTCAATTCCTCATTGGCATGGATATCAGGTATAACTCTTGATGGTAATCTAGGTTACTGTATCTATAGTTTGTGTATATATTGGATTCCATTCTCTGTAGAACAATGCAATTAATTTTATCCTTTGCTCATGAATTCGTTTCCTAGTTGATTATTTCATAGAATAGTCAGACTTAAATTTTTTGCTTCAAAGTGTAAAAAGTTTCTGAACCCCACTTCTTTACCTTTTTATGCTAAATATAGTATTTCAGTATTCTTATTTAATATAACTAAGATTCAATGCAACAAATGAAATAGATGTGAAATTGGAATTTTGTAGACACTTAATGCATAAATATAAACTGAGGGTAAATTGGAATTTTGTAGACACTTAATGCATAAATATAAACTGAGGGTAAATTGGGTTTTCCAAAAAAAAAAAAATTAAATAAATAAAGGGTTGAAAAAAGAAATCAAAAGATTTACCTTGATCCCCCCCTTTTATATATAGTGTTAATTTTGCATATTAATCAATATATATATATATATATATATTTGTTGTTGTTGTTGATCTTGTTCTTCTTGTTGCTGCTGTTATTTTCTTACGCTTGTTTTTTATTGATTGCGCCTTGAGGCTGTGGCTTACCAACATCAGAGAGAAGCTTACGTACACCTCCAGCATTTTCCATGAGCAATCTAATGATGCCAACATTTACTTGCAATCTCCACAGGAGATGGGAGATGATGAATTACCTAAGCGTCCTAGGGAGCCCGTATGCAGTTCCTACTTACAAACTGGAGACTGCAAGTACAAATCTAAATGCAAATTTAACCATCCGAAGGACTTCATCACCGGGGACAAAATATTTACGCGGCCTCTTAGTGACATAGGTCTGCCTATAAGTTATATTTGCCTAAATATTTACGCGGCCTCTTAGTGACATAGGTCTGCCTATAAGTTATATTTGCCTGCCTTGAAATGGTTCTTGATGTAAGCTTTAGAGTTGTTTAATAGAAAAATTGAACCATTGGTCGCCGACCCAATGCCAGCCCAATGAGCAGGTTGATCCCAACCTTCTAAAATGATCTAGGTAGTGTTTGTTCTTTCATTGTCGTTGCACAATCAATTCCCAAGCCATCTAAATCTTTGTTCAATTGTTGTGGGGACGTTGCTTTCTAACTCTGTGAAAGTAGGCTTCTTTTTTCAAATGCCCAAATAGTTGAAGTGAGCCATATTTCAATTGAATGTCAATGTGAACTGAGTGGGCAACTATTTATGGAATTTTGGGTGCCAACTTGCTCTTTTCTTAAGGTTTGGAGGCAATGATGCACTTTTCCCTATAATATATGTCAGTAAATTACTTCACAGCATATGATATACGCAAAGCAAGTATTGCACCAGTTAAGAGCATGATCCCGTCCCCGCCTTTTTGCAGAAGAATCTTAAGTTGGGAGGGAAAAAAAAAGCACTTAATTAGAGATGACGATGGAATAATGCTACTTTCCCTTATTTGTTTATTTATCTGTGACTTGATTTGGATGTACATGTCCTTTTGTCCCACCTTTATTGGGGCCTGTGTGTGTGTGTGTGTGTCTGTTTGCCCCACTCTTGTTTTGATACGTTTATGGACCAAGTCACTTATTAAATAAGGTGACAAGGGAAAATAGCATTACTAGCATTACTCTTAGCTGATGTTCTTAAGCTTTTTCTTGAATATTGAGAACCGTTAGAGTTATTGTTGTATGAGAAGCTATTTTGACCGTGTCTTTACCAAGTAGGATCAGCCAGTCTGTAAAGTTCACTGCAATTTCGGTATTTGCAAGAATGGGCCGACTTGTAAATATCATCGTCCAGAACACTTGGTGTATTGTTTTCGGCCCACTGCTGGTGACACAAAAACTATTGATGGGGCTTGAATGTCGAGTGGAGGAAATGGAAGCAAATCTCCTTATCTCTCAAAATTGATCTTAGACACCCAATTGAAAAATCTTGATGAACTATGGGTGAATGTTTAGTTCTGCTCGATTTTAGTACTTATCTTAGTTAGACTCAAACCGTGTCTCTGTTCCGTTCTTGTGTTTCAAGACCACGGGTAACGCCTCATCAAGAGCACCCCCACAACCTCTGCTCTGGGGCCTTGTGAAGGAGGTAAATCGCGAGATGTGCAACACAACTGCCAGAAATCAAACCCGTGACCTTATGGGGGCACCCCCATCTACAGGCTCGCTCTTTGCCACTGCACCATATGCCTTGGGGGCTTTAAGACCACAAGATTTTGTTCTTAAGTTATGTGGTTGATTGACTTAAGTTTCTTCCGTTTACCTTCAAATTTTTAATCTTCAGGCACAATGGTTTTGATCGTGCAATGTTGTGTTCTTATTCTCCCGCCACGTGTATGTCTGACTGGATAAGATGTATGACGGGAGATCGGGACTAAGCAAAATACTCTAGTTGATATTTTTGATAGTAGTAGGGCTGAAATAAACTGGTTGGCTGAGCTTGAAAGCAAGTAAAAACTTTTTCTTCTATAGTTTGGGTTGGGTTTTCCATGGCGCTGTAGTTTTTTCCTTAATTTTTGGTCAACTTTATCAATATATGGTTGAAAATTGAAATAGTCTCGATCTCTGATTAGCCTATTTAC
This sequence comes from Nyctanthes arbor-tristis, assembly GCA_963692815.1. Taxonomy (NCBI): domain Eukaryota; kingdom Viridiplantae; phylum Streptophyta; class Magnoliopsida; order Lamiales; family Oleaceae; genus Nyctanthes; species Nyctanthes arbor-tristis. The sequence continues at coordinate 26,929 of CAVNYN010271018.1, forward strand.
TAGAATTTGGATTTATTTCTGTTTTTGGGTCGACCCAGCTAGTTTGATTTAGTCAGGTTTTTCTTATATCCCAAATTCATGGGTAACTTTTCTCAAGAGTGAAGAAGACCTTTTACCTTTTTTCAAGGTAATTTGTGGATGTACTAACAATGCACATTTGTACGAATAAATTTGATGTACTCAAATCAAAGTTAGAGCTGATGAAGCTTTCTAAGAGATGTGAAACCCATCATTTAAATGAAACTCAACTTTAAAAGAGTACGAAGCTAAAGTACGTTGTTTGAAGTGAAATACATAAAATTATCACTTTCAACGGTCACTGTAATATAATTTATTTTCCACCCTATAAAGGCTAACTTTATAGATGAAAACAATTCGCCTTTTTGTTAATTCTAAATGAGGTGGGTTTTATTCATATTCTTGTCAGCAATCCCTCTTAGCATGAGATATCATATCGTCTCAGGCTCCCATAACTAACTGTCTATTCATTTATCTTTATAAAACCATCAATAGATTTTTGCTCTATTTGAAGCTAACTTTCAAGTTTCAACTATATCCACATTACAGCCTTATTACTCGAATGAAATATCGTATTGTCTCAACTGCATGCAGCTAACCGTCAATGGTCCATCTTTACCGGCTTTCCCCCAAAAAACTACTTTATCCACTTATATATATAAATTAAAACTAAGACTAGTCTAGTTATAGAGTTCTTATACTTACTAAGCAAAAATGGCTACCTGCACATGTTCTACTACTCAAATTTTCTTATTCACAGTCACTGTCATATTCATTTTCTTCACTCCTTTATCTGCCAACAACGCAGGAACTCCCTTGCAACACGTCAAGAAAGTTTACGCATTTGATGATGCTGAAACTGACACTGGCAACACATGTTCGTCAACTGGCCCTTACATATTCCGCTTTGTGTCCAATGATCCTTATGGCAGGACATTTTTTGGCCACCCCACAAACCAATACCCTGATGGCCGTTTTATGACTGACCTCGTGAATGAGGCCCTCTCGTTGCCGTACTTGCCACCGTATCTCAGAGAGAAGACTGATAAGTCACATGGAGTGAACTTTGCTGTTGCAGGCAGCACAGCATTGGCATACGGTTTCTTTGTCAAAAATAATCTTACACTTGACATTATTCCTGTCTCACTTCACACACAGCTTGACTGGTTCTATGAGTTTCTCCAAACTGAGACCCGTAAAGGCTCAACAGCGGCACTAGTCAGAATATACAAAGGATGCACTCTTTTGGGTGGGAGAAATTGGAGCAAATGACTATGCATATAGCTTCAGATCTGATGTTCCAACCGATACCATTCGAGAACTAGCCACCTCTAGCATCATTGAATTTCTAGCGGTAATTATCTAGACTTTGTGAGGCATAATTACACTGTATGTTTATCCCTTCAACCGCAGGTCAATCTAACAAACCCACTATACTGTGTGTTGACAACAGGCTGCCTGACATTGTCTGTGGCAGCGGCTCCTTCAGATGATAGAGACGAATTGGGGTGTGTGGCCAGTGTGAACAACAGAATTTACTATCACAACATAGTCCTCCAAGCCAAGTTGAATACTCTTCGAGAAAAGTTCCCCCAAGCTGTCATTATATATGCAGGCTACTGGAATGCCTTCTATCACGTATTCAGCAATTCCACTTACTATGGCTTCAAAGAGAAATTCAGAGCTTGCTGCGGAACAGATGATGATGGAGCCTACAACTTCAATGTGCTTTTTCCTTGCGGTTCAGACGCCTCGACTTCTTGTCACAACCCTTCTAAGTACATCAATTGGGATGGCGGACATCTAACTGAAGCAATGTACAAGATTTTGGCAGACCTATTTATCAGCGGGGCATTTTCTGACCCACCTTTAAGTCATTTACTATGCAAGAAAACGCAATGAGGAAAGGTAGATTCCCTCCAACTAAATAAAATATATGTGTTACTACTATACATTGTGTTGAGGGATGTTGCAACTCTGATGAAATGAGTATATTCTGGCATAAGTTTGGACAGTTTCATGAATGTCTAGCACCATCTTTCGTAAGGAATTACACAGCTCAGACAAGATCAACAGAGGGAAAAAGAAGAAAAGGGAAAAAGCAGGAAATCCGATGAAACCAAGAAAAGCTAACATGAACTTAGAACACTTTTACCAAATAAAATTTAGTCGTCCCTCTTAAAATATCTAATAAAGAACCATAAAACACAAAATAACCCATTCTCGCCTCCCAACTCTTATGATAATCCCGTCACGTCCTCAGTTTATCCTCCTCTGTTGCATATCTACCCAAGTCTCTTCCATCAATTAAGTAGAAAATCACAATTCAAAAAGAGGTTGCCTAAAGTCCTTGTTTATTTTCTGAATTTGCATATTTTTACCACCATTTCCTCTTTTTATTAATTCTAATTATCAGGAAAGCAATATAGATGTTTTGCATGAAACGGATTGTATTAACTATCTCAGGGACATTCATCTTGTTTAGTTATGAACCACATGTTTTTACCATAATAGTTGGCTGTCAATCAGAAGGCCATCCACACAAAGATATTTCGATGAGAAGTTGATAAATTCCTCAAATTTAAGCATAGTCGGTGAAGCTTGGTAAAAGATTTTTCAAAAGAGTAGCCAACGGTTCAGGTACCAGAAGGTGGATAAATTGGCACGAGATGGGGAACTCACTTGGAGTTTTATGACTTCTTTTCATCATTTGTTCTTTTAGGAGTTAATCTCATCCTGCAACTGTAGTTTGCATTAAAATTTGGATTAATCACAGAATTCCCTCTTCTCCCCCCCCCCCAACCCGGCAACCCGCGTCCCCCAAACACCCCACCACTTTTCCCCCTTTTTTTTCCTTTTTGGTTGGAGGGGGGGTGTTGGGATCAGTTGTGATTATTAGTTTACAAAACTTTAAGCAAGATTTTTCACTCAAGCCAGTGACATTTATGTGCATTCTAGATTTTTAATAACAATAACAATTATTATTTATATAAATGAATAAAGTAATATTACCGGGAATGAAAATAGTTAACTTATATATGACTTACAGCAGACTCTTGTGCCTATGGAAATGACTAGAAAATTTGAATGAAATTCTGCAGATGACTATGGCCACCCATCTAGGTCCGCTACAGCAATGAACTCTATAACCAAGGAAGAGATTGCTCTAGCTCCAACCTCTTTAGTCTTTCAGCATATTGCCACCAGCTCTACATTTGAGCAATCTTTATTGGGTTACAGTGTCACGTCAGCATGTTGGTTATGGTCTTATGACTAAGAACTCTATAACAAGATTGCAAGAGACGTCAAAGCCTAACACCTCGAAAGAGTCTAGAAATTATAAATTAGAACAATAGGACCTTTACGATCTTTATTCTTTTAAAGATAATATATTTTCGTATCTCGAACTTGTTTTGCCTAATACTTGGACTGGGATATGCGTGCATAACCGCAAAGCATCGTGGGAGCAGTTGAAATAGGGAGCTAAACATTTAAGGCAATTAACTCTTCCACGGTCCACCTACCATCATAAATTTCCCCATAAAGCCATTATTTCATCACCTCCCTCATTTACTCAAGCAGTTGGTTTTTCTATACTAAAGAAGTTGCATTTGACTGCCTTCTGTACATTCTTCATCCTTTATCAGTCTGTTTTTCATTTATATAGGCTTGTTCCTGACTTCTCCCTGTCGATGAATTACTCTTAGGTTTCTCGACAAAAACCAAAGACAGCAAAGAATGGCCGTTTCCTTCACATCTGCTATTGCTCAAATAGGCCTTATCATAATCACAGTCGTATTGATTTCCTTCACCTCTGTTTCAACAGCCTCCCAAACCAAAATTCCCATTAGGCCTTTCAAGAAAGTGTATGCTTTTGGAGATTCATACACTGACACAGGCAACACACGTTCATCAACTGGCCCAAATTCATTCACCTATGTGTCAAATCCTCCTTATGGCACCACATTCTTCCACCACCCCACCAACAGATACTCCGATGGACGGCTCGTGATTGACTTCATTACTCAGGCTCTTTCATTGCCGTTCTTGCCTCCTTATCTCAACAAAAAGGCTGATCAATCGTATGGTGTCAACTTTGCTGTTGCTGGATCCACTGCCATAATACATAGCTTCTTTGGGAAGAACAATCTCACACTCAACATTACTCCTCAGTCAATCCAAACCCAGCTCATTTGGTTCAACAAGTTCTTGGAGAGTAAACGGTGTAATGGCTCAATACCAACACAGCAATGCAAGGCAGCGTTAAATGATGCACTGTTTTGGGTGGGTGAAATTGGAGTAAATGACTATGCATACAGCAGCTTTGGAAGTAAAGTCACAAGCAAAACTATTCAAAAGCTTGCCATCTCTAGTCACGACAATTTTCTTCAGGTAATTACTACTCAACTTTTTGGGATCACAGGCAAGCTAGAAATGAATATTTATGATCTGTCTTTTATGATATCAGATGAAAAAATAAATCAGCAGAGGAAGATGTTGATTGTTGAAAAGGGGAAAAATGTAATTTTGGGACAAGGAGAATTCCTAATTTTTACGTTGCTAATTAAACTAGAAAATAATTAAAATAGCATAAAAGTTAGAATTAGAACCATATTTTCCCAGATCAACCCTGGAATACTCCCTAGATTGTTTATACAAACAGACCTTTCGGATGCTAAGATCTAAATTATTGAGTAAAATTGCATACTTTTTGTTCTGAGCAATGTTCAAGTGAGTAGATGAAGTATTTCAAATTTTTCTATTTAGAGGTATAATAGACGGAACAACTTATTAGTATTTAAGAAGACACGTATATGAAGTAAAAAACTCCTATCTTGCTGGTCTCCAGACTAAGATTAGGAAGTATTTGATCCTCTTTATCAAAACAAACTATAATTCCACATATCACTGAATTGACAACTGCTCATTTATAATCACAAATTTCAAATTTTTATTAAATTTACACTACTCATTTCAACTCATTTCACCTCTTTATAATTTTTCTTTATAATTCAATTTGAATAAATAGCTTCAAACAGCCACTAAATAAGGAAAATAAATTAGAATGCTGTCTTGTATCATGTAGTACGGCATACCAAACATGCATATGTATTTACTTACCTTAACTTTCATGATGTTAACATCCATGCTATATGCGCTTCACAGGCATTGCTAAGTAAGGGTGCAAAATATGTTGTTGTTCAAGGTCTTCCACCTACAGGGTGCCTAACGCTGTCAATGTCACTGGCTCCTGAAGATGACAGAGATGATATGGGGTGTGTGGGCAGTGTAAACAAAGTAACTTACATCCATAACACAATTCTCCAGTCCAAGATTAATGATCTCAGAAGAAAGTTTCCACAAGCGGTCATTGTATTTGCAGACTACTGGAATGCTTACCGAAACATCGTGATAAATGAAAAGAACTATGGCTTCAAGGACCTCTTCAAAGTCTGTTGTGGGTCGGGTGGCGGAAAGTACAATTTCGACGTGTTTGGCACTTGCGGCTCGCCCGCATCGACTGGCTGTGCCAACCCGTCTCAGTACATTAATTGGGATGGAGTCCATCTTACTGAAGCCATGTACAAGGTGTTGGCTGACTCTTTCGTCAATGGGACATTTTGTCATCCACCTTTCAGCCACTTACTAAGCAAAAGACTACACTCATGATCAATATGGAATCCTGAAGTCATAATTTACGATATTATGCGATGTTTACCACTGAAGATCCTTGATCTTTATCTCTGCAGAAAATTTTTCATATATTACAATGTATGTGTTGAAAAATCATTTGGAACTGTTTGATAGTTGGAGGTAAGAACAAACAAATATTTCCCGATTGTTTGGAGAAATTAAACTTTAGCCCTTGAAGGTTTAAAATATAATGAATTCATAGTTAATAAGTAAATCAAACAATGAATGTTGAATCTAGCTTTAAAATCTGTATGAATGTTTGTTTAATGGTTCATGTCGCTATATTTCTCCTCCATAAAATATGGTGGGCTCATTTTACATTAACTTCCCCAATCTCATCATAGGTGGATCATACTATATCACCATGTGATTTACATCAATGAAACTTTCTTTGCCAAAAAAATTCAAAGAAGAAAGAAAAAATGGAAGGGGGGAAAAGGAAAAAAGGCACTAGCTTGAACTATCCCAATCAATTGGTCTCAATAAATTCATAAACTAGATCCAATAAAAAAAATGAATGAATGAATGACATACTCCCTTGTCCCAATTATATAGTTCATGTTGCTTTTTCGGGATATCCCAATTATATAGATATATTTCCATATTTGATATTAATTTTTGTTGTCATTTACAAATATACTCCTATCTAATTTTGAAAAAATCACAAAACTCACAGAGTGTTTGGCAACTCCTCCAGATTATATTTTAGATTGTAATATGCTATACGACATTATTTTATTGGTTTCACTTTTTTCAAACTGTCAAAAAGTAAAAGTCAAGCAGTAATTTTTTGTTTTTTACAAAAATAATCAATAAAATAATACCACGTAGTAAATTATAATCCAATAAATAATCTAGCCAAACACTTTGTTAAATTAGTCGATTCCTGGACTATGCTTAGAATTATATATGGACCTTTGGAAAAATGAGAAGAACTAGAATATTTCATTGGTATTCCATGTACATGAGAAGTATTGAATACATTATCTCATTGTTTAAGCTTTTTAAAATTTGAAATGTTATTTTTCATTTAACACTTTACATCTAATCATTAGGTGTATAACCAACATGCATTAAATAAAGGCATTATAAGAAGATTATTTGTATATTTCACATTTTTAATATTATTCTTAATCCGTGTGTAACATCAAAATAGACTATATAATTGGAACGAAGGAAGTATGAATTAGAAAAAAAAAAATTAGAACAGTGTAGAAGTTTTGAAGGAAGTGTTATTTTATCTATTTTCTTTTTAAAATAAAAATCAATAGGATTATTATTTTCATATATACATATATATATATGAAAATCTTCAAGCATGCTATACAGATTTAAAATACACGCGAGTACATTAATGCATACCACATGAGGTAAAAGATACTGTAACAGCACTTTCGAGAAGTGTTTAAACATTACCATATATATATATATATATGATGAATTTTATTAAGTTGAAAGAGAGGTTACATGATCGAGCCCACGGACAATGGGCTCCATTAAAAGATGACGTTTATACGCTTTTTTTTTAGATAGAATTGATGGTAGGATCTTATGTACGAATTTATGGAAAGTTTGTGGCTTTAGTTTTGAGAAAAAAAAGGGAGACCCAGTTGATATAAAGTAAAAAGGTTGGGGACCATATTAAAATTTACGCAGAATATCGGTCCACCCCCAAAACCGGTAACGTATTGGTTCTTCTTCCTTGGATGGTTGGATTTGTGCACAAGAAACGATTTAGGGTTCAAGGAGAAAGAGGAAACTCTGTATTATTCACTTCAGGGTAGCACTCGTTTTGCATTGATCTCTACAAGGTAATTCGTGTTCTTCTGTTCTTGAACACTCATCATAGGTAGATTCCAGATCTATTTATATCTTTGTCGATTCCGGGGAAGGATATAAGATTCCGACGAGCTTTATCGCTCTTCTCTTCTTCGAGCTCCTAGGAATTCAATGTCCCTTTTTCTTTCTATATGGTCTTATGCACAAGGATTTTCTGTCAATTTCAGTCTTGAATTTTTGTTGTGGTTGTCTATGATTTTATCCTTGCGTGTAGAACCGGCCGCCGCTCAATTCATCGGTAAAATAACCGTGATCGAAGTCCAGTGAGGGCAACTGGCCCCACTGGACCTCAGGTGGCTCCGCCTTTGCTGCTTTTGATTTGTGGGTTCATAGTGTTTTTCATCTCTTCTAAAGATTGTATCTTTTGTTGACTTTGTTACAAAAAATAGAACCTTTAAAAGTTGAAATTGTTACTTCAGTTTTGGTTTCTGCGCTCATCTATTTTTTCCTCCTCTCCTATAACTTCTATGTCTTGTTGACTTCGTTGAAGAATCAAGTTGTGTGAATGTAAATTTTTGGTTTTTTGTTTCTGTATTGTGCTCCCTAGTTTGGGTAGAGGAGAATTCAGGCTGTTCTTTAACAAGATAGAAACAAGATTAACTAAACCATGACGAAATCACAAGATATCAAGATTCGCTCGATTCTTGTTTCCAAAGTCCAGTTGATTCATTCTGTTCGAGTCAATAATTGTGGAGAGAAGTGATTTGAATCATATGGCATGAATCCTGAAATACATACATGCACGTGGGAGGGGTATAAATACATTGGTCTTTGTTTCTCGGGAATGTCAGCTGAAAGTGTCAGTTATTATTGGTTGTGTGAATTGTTTGCCTGCTGGCAAAACTTACTGTTGAGTTATAAACTTTTGCATTATCTTGATTAAGTCTTGATGTTACCAGCAGATGGCAAAATTCTTCATGGTTCCAAATTGACTTAAAGTTCCCCAAGTGGCTTGTCTTTCAACTAATGCGCTGATTGTCAAAGCATTAGACTTGTGCATGTACCTGTCAGCTGCAGTTTTCAGGAAATAGAATGTCCTGTACTAGTTTGTAGATAGTCATGTTTATTGAGAGAAAATGCATAATGTATACTGGTGCTCCATAGTCAACACATAATGCTATGATGATAGTTTTCCCCTTGTGTTCTTTTCAATTTCTTGCACCTTAGTATGAAATGCTGGATTGCAGGTTTTTGAAGTGACATCAATTCTTCCGACTCGTAAATGTTGAGTTCAATAGGAAAAAGTTCTTTATAAGTAAAACTAAGGCTTCATGAGAAATATTGTTGTCTGATTTTAGGATGGCAGGCTATCTTCTCTGTTTTATGGAAAAATGGCTCTATGATACGAAACTTAAGTTTATGTCCATCCTGAATGTGGTTTAATCTTAGTTTACGTGTGTTTACAGCTTTCCTAGCACACATTTCATATGGCATGACACTTTATCTTTGTTGTTACTTGAGGTCAAGTTTGTTTCTTTGCCTCCCATTTTGTGTCAGAATTTCATGTCATGTGAATTCTACGTCCTTGAAACTGCAGGACCTACACTTTTGAAGCGGTCACCATGTCATCGTCATATCTTCCAGCAACCACAGATTCGCTTGTTCTGGCTACTGAGGCTCTTCCGATCTCGAGTCAATTTCTATCCTCTATCGCATACTTGATGATCCCTCGTCTTCTTCTGAGGCCATACGGATAAAAGAACAGGCCATCTCAAATCTCTCTGATTTTCTTAGACAAGAGAACAAAGCTGAGGAACTCAGAAATTTATTAACGCAGCTCCGTCCGTTCTTCTCACTGATACCCAAGGCAAAAACTGCAAAAATTGTCCGTGGAATAGTTGATTCAGTAGCCAAAATACCAGATACATCAGATCTCCAGATTGCTCTATGCAAGGAAATAGTACAATGGACACGTGCAGAGAAGCGCACATTCCTTCGACAACGAATTGAGGCAAGACTTGCAGCTTTACTGATGGAAAACAAGGAATACTCTGAAGCATTAAATCTTCTTTCTGGCCTCATCAAAGAAGTGAGAAGATTGGATGATAAACTGCTACTTGTTGATATAGATTTGTTGGAGAGCAAGCTCCACTTTTCTTTGAGAAACCTTCCTAAAGCTAAGGCTGCACTTACTGCTGCAAGAACTGCTGCCAATGCTATTTATGTGCCTCCGGCTCAGCAGGGAACTATAGATTTACAAAGTGGGATTCTTCATGCTGAAGAGAAGGATTACAAAACTGCTTATAGCTACTTTTATGAAGCTTTTGAAGCTTTCAATGCCCTTGAAGATCCTCAGGCCATATATAGCCTTAAGTACATGTTGCTGTGTAAAATTATGGTTAGCCAAGCTGATGATGTTGCAGGAATAATATCATCCCCCAAGGTGGGCTTGCAATATCAGGGCCCTGAACTTGATGCAATGAAAGCCATAGCTGATGCACATTCAAAGCGCTCATTGAAACTTTTCGAGACTGCTCTTCGGAATTTTAGGGCTCAGCTGGAGGAAGATCCTATTGTTCACAGGCATCTTTCTTCCCTTTATGACACACTGCTCGAGCAGAATCTTTGTAGGTTGATTGAACCTTTCTCGAGGGTTGAGATTGCTCATATTGCCGAGTTAATTGAATTGCCTGCTGACCATGTCGAGAAGAAATTGTCTCAAATGATCTTGGATAAGAAGTTTGCAGGAACTTTGGACCAGGGTGCTGGATGCCTAATTATTTTTGATGATCCCAAAACAGATGCTATATACCCAGCTACGCTAGAAACCATTTCCAATATGGCCAAGGTTGTGGACAGTCTTTACATTAGATCTGCCAAAATAATGGCATGAGGCGAAGATTGTTGGATGCCTTCCAGTTCCTGTTTGGGGTTGTCATTCTGCATGATATACTGCAACTTAGTGTACTCTTGTTTTGCTGGAAACAAATTCAAATCTAGGTTTTCCTTAAATTCTTGGAAATTTCTTTTCTCATGATGTGATTTGTTATTTTGTGTACTATTTGAATCTCTGTTGGTATTTTCAGAGGCAGACTGGTACTTCTCTTGGACATGTTTGTGGTATGGTTCCTAACTATTTGTGTGGTTCAGGAATCTTTAAATATTATCTTTACACACACACACTCTCTCTCTCTCTCTCTCTCTCTCTACGACTGTGAGATAGTCTACTATTTTATTTCCGTCCGTCTCCAAAAGATAATTTACTTATTATGTATTAAACATGTATTTAATGTTTCATTTTCATATGTGCCTTTAATTTATTATTGTTATTCAACTACCTATACATTAAAAATATTTCAAATAATTAATGACACAAATGTATATGTAGAAAAATAAGGTAAAATTAATTATTCTAATTACAATACCTATTAATACTTAATATATGTAAAAATATTTACCGGATTATCTTTGTGAGATGGGTGGTATAAAGTTGTCTTATTGTTTAGGTGTGGCTGCGGCTTTTCATTACCACCAAAAAAAAAAAAAAAAAAGTTGACCTTTCCTATGTTGAAAAGCTTTAGGAATAAGTTGCACCTCTCAATTAAAAGCACCATCTTATTACCGAAAAAGGAAAAAAAAAAAAAAAAAGGTGCGGCTGCTCAGACAGAATAGTTTAACAAAAAAAAAAAAGTTTCTTTCTGAGCATTCTTCTGCATTAGAAAATAATGTGCCATAAAAATTTCTTGAATTGTGCAGTAAGAGCAAGAAAATTCGAATATTTCAGCACCAAGAACACTTTCCAGTAACATAAATAGCCACGTATTGTTGAAAAATTATACAGGATTTTCCTGTTTAAGACTGAAGTTGCTTTTTCTGACACAGTTGTGATAAGAACGGTGGAAATTGGAACCAGGCATATGCGAGTCGCCGGTTCTAGCAGTTGTACGACTGCTAATGCTAAGACTACAAATCATTCGACTGGTCGGCATCAACTCGCAACTATTCAGTGAACCCGAAGAACTGGAACTTTCTTTCGTGCTAGTAAGATTTCATTCATTTGGGCAATTTGGAGTAGAAGTTGCTCTATTTTCTGCAAAATGTGCAGACAACGGTTAGAACATATAGAAACATGGAATGAACTGAGAAATATAATGCATGATTTGAGTCAAACCTTGTCTTTTTCTTTGATAAGAAATAATAGATTCACCCTACGCTCCATCTTCACTGATTTCCTCCACTGAAGCACTCTCCTATGCAAAAAGGACAGTAAAAGAGCGGCTGCAACTCCAGAAACTGACCACAATCCAACCTTAAAGAGATTGAATTTTAGTAAAATCTGAAAAAGGCCCGAGTTTAGGACTGCCAGATGCAATCTTTTTGATTTATTTGAATCAGTTTCAGCCTTCTCAACTCCACCAGTCCCATCATCATCACTACAAGATTGCAGCACCGGCTGTGGCTCGTGAACTTGTTCATTCTTGTGTACGGTCGTGACGGGGAGACCTTCATGATCGTTTGGAGGAAAAACCGATTCTTCAGTTAGTGCTAAGTTTTTATTATCATCGAACTGAACGTGCTCCCACTCGGACTCGGACAGGTCTTCTGGAACCTCATTCTTTTCCATATTGCCGCAAGGTTGTTACTTGTTAGTCAACAGGCGGACAAGGATTCCACTTATGTACTAGTCCTACCAATGTCCTTGTTTTGCTTGAACTGTTGTTCGGATGTTTTCTATCTCACATAGATTATCCATTAATATTTGATGATTTGAGATGATTTTACAAGAAAATCTTTCTTGCAAGATATTTTTCTGGAAATATTTTGCAAGATATTTTTTCTGGAAATATCTTGGAAGGGCCAACGCATTTTTTAGAATCTGTATTTGGAATCTAGTTAGTGAAGCCTGAAAGGACAATAATTCAACAGATGAAATGAAAATGATGCCGTGCCGACGGACATTTCACATAGAGCTAGAATTTGGATAGTCTGTTCCATTCTCTTCTCATTTGTATATCTAGTTAATTATTTTATTTATGGGGTGAGGGCTCATGTCAACGTAAAAATTGGTCTCAGTGCTGTACGCACATCAAGGAGAATTCATAATTTACCCTTAAGATGTATGGGTAAGAGGGTAGGGGGATGTCTTAAGTGGTTATAAACTCAAAAGCACCTTGAGAATGAGAAACATAACTTTCAAGAGATTGGAGAGCTTCATATTTTTGTTTAATAGTAACATGTGAACTTGTAATTTCTCAGTAGACAAGAAATTAAGATCAAAATCAGTAAAAGCATACTGAAAAATGACTATTTAAAGTTTGAAATTAACAGAAAGCAACAATGAAAAGAACTTTTGAAATTGATACTGAAGATAGAAAAGTAAGAATAAATAGCCCTCAAGAACCTACTTTAGCGTTTGAAAGAAGCCGAAAGGATGGTGTCAAAGGTTCAAAGGCCAAATCCGTCCAAAAGGGTATTTGGAATCCCACATTGGAAGCTAAACAAAGCACAAGGGCTGAGGAGAAATGCAAAAGCAGATCAAGTATGCTCAACTTACGTATTTACCTGGACAGGGTCTAGGGATAATCATGAAGACCTATGGCCTAGGATGGCGACTTCCATTGCACTTTGGAAGGGCGCTTGTCTAAGGTCGGCCCCAGTGATTGAGTAGACGTCATAATTTGTGGGAGTAAGGGGCTGCGTTCGTGTGGCTCCTGCCTTTAAAAGTTTTGAAAAATTTTTAAGTGACTTGTAGACCTCGAAGTTGTAAATTTCGAAGGATCTTTGAGACCGTCATCTTAACGTAGAAGCTGTTTTTGTTGGAACTTGGTCATGTTCACGCCGTTATACCCACTTTGAACTGAGATTGTACAAAGCGGGGCATAGGGAGAACTTGTGACGAATGGTACTTTGCTAAAATATCAATGTACATACATATATATATGCCGTTTACTGTCCTTGGGAATTAATATGACTGACTGTTCGCGGGCTAAGTGTCACGCACTTTTCGTCGACACACGAAAGTAGCGCGCGGCCTTAGCGTCGTCCCTCGTTGAACACTTGAAAACAACGCTAAGTCAGCCTTTCCCTCCGCTCGACCGGTGCTAGCAACCCGCACTCGGCAACCGACTCGCACTCGGCAAGATTGCACCCGACGTTAGCTAGGAACGCTAACCGTTCTATTCACACTTGAGAACGACGTTACAACGGTTGGACTATACACTTAGTCTCTCACTAAGGCCCCAAGACTTCCACTACTTCCACTCTTCTTTACAAATGAGGCCCCTTGCCCCTATTTATAGGATCTCACCTCCTCAACGGACAGCTGAGATCGTTTCGATCCTACGGTCACGGTTCATCAACCGGAACCTTCTACCACTATCTACAACTATGTACAAGTATCTACACTCGGCCGGAACGTTCTAGACCCACCTAGAACAGCCCGGTCCGGCCTGCCGGCTTCCACAGCGTTCCAGAACGTCCTGCCACGTTCTGGACCGTTCCAGCGTCTTCCAGAACGTTCCGCAACGTTCTGGGCCACGTCCTTCCAGAACGTTCTCCAACGTTCTGGCCTCGTCCAGTCTCTTCCGGCCAGCCCCGG
>CAVNYN010271020.1:0-35793 GCA_963692815.1 Nyctanthes arbor-tristis
AAATTGCAGCTCCCACCCATTTTCGCTTCCAAATATGGCAACATTTATTTTCAGCAGCAAATGCAAAGGGATTCGCATCCCTTTTTGGCCACCCTGTTAAGTGGCCAATCTTGGGAGTGGATGGGATTGCATAGGTTGGGGCTTTTCTTTTTTATTTGTTTTATTATTTTTAAGCTTTTTTAAAAAAAGCAAAAAATTAAAGGGTATAACAGTTATTTTTTTTGAAAAATTAAAGGAATAGTGACAAAAAAAGACCTATCATTATTTTAAAAAAAGTTAAAAATTTTAGTGAATCATTATTTAAAAAAAATTTTGTTGTGAACTGATGAACCATATCTGTATTTATCTCACACTGTCAGATTGTTTTCCAGACTAGTTCCAGTATTCATAAATGTTAAGAAAATCAGACCGGTCATATAACTGGAAAAGCTAATGGTTCAAGGTTCAAAAGGTCGAATAGGGTCGAACCAACGTCAAACCGGTTTTAATTAAAAACTTAAAAAATAAATAGTAAATTTTGTAAAATTATCAAATAATTAGCAAAACTCAATAAAAGTTCAATAATTGACTCTTGGGCATTATGATTGAATTTCAACACGGATCTGTCATTAAAAATGTTGAAATTTTATTCTTTTTTTAAAAGTCATTGAAAATGTGACTTTATGCATAGAAAGAGAATCCCCACATTGGTTATTTTATTTAGTGAAAAGAATTGAGGATGTATATTTATATTAAACTACTTAGTGAAGAGTTATTCATAATAAACTATTAGCTTATAGGCTTGGAGCTTCCAAAAAGTTTAAAATTTTAATTAATCATTATTGAAAAAAATTTCTTGTAAACCAGTAAGCCGTATCGTGTTTATCTCACACCATTGGATTGCTTTTTGGATTAATTCCAATATCAGTCAATGTTTAGAAAACCGTACCACTCATCGAACCAGAAAACTGACAGTTTAAGGTTCAAAAGGTTTACTCGGGTTGAGTCGCGATTGAACCGGTTTTAATTTAAAATGTAAAAAATAAATGCAAAAATTTATAAAATTGTCAAATAATTAGTAAAACTCAATAAAAGTGCAACTAAGTGATTTTTCGGCATTATAATTGAATTCCCACCTTAATTTGTCATTAGAAAAGGTTAAAATTTTATTCCTTTTTAAGGGCTATTGAAAATATAACTTTGAGCATAGTAAGGGAGTCTCACATTGATTATTTAGTGAAAAGAATTAAAGACGTATATTAACTTACTTGGAGAAGGATTATGCATAATAGAGTCTTAGATTATATTCCTTGAGCTTTCAAAGAATTTAAAATTTTAATTGATCATTATTGAAAAAAGTTTATTATAAACTGTATCAATGTTTATATCACATCGTCGGATTGCTTTCCAGATCTGTTCCGGTATTCACCAATGTTTAAAAAAAAAAAAAAAACTCCCAATCATCGAACCGAAAAAGTAATAGTTCAAGGTTCAAAAACTCAAATCGAGTATAATCGGTTTTAATTACAAACTTAATAAATAAATGCTAAAATGTATCAAATTGTAAAATAATTCACAAAACTCCATAATAAAAGTGCAACTAAGTGATTTTTAGACATTATAATTGAATTCCCATGTAGATTTGATTAAAAAATGTTGAAATTTTATTTTTTTAAGAGCTATTGAAAATGTAATTTTTGGCATAAAAACAAAATCCTACATTAGTTATTTAGTGAAAAGAATTGAGGATATATGCTTATATTAAATTACTTAGAGAAGGGTTATGCATAACAGGGCCTTAACTTATAAGCTTTGAATTTCTAAAATGCTCAAAATTCTAATAGATCATTATTAAAAACAAATTTATTGTAAACGGGTAAACCGTATCGATGTTTATCTCACACCATCAAATTGCTTTTCGGATTGATTCCAATAATCACAAATGTTCAGAAAATCAAACAAGTCATCGAACAGGAAAAGTTAACGGTTCAAGGTTTAAAAAGTCGAATTGGGTCGAACTAAGGTTGAATCAGTTTTAATTAAAAACTTAAAAAATAAGTGCTAAAATTTATAGAATTGTCAAGTAATTAACAAAACTCAATGAAAGTGCAAGCAAGTGATTATTTGGCATTATAATTGAATTCTCATATAGATTTGTCATTTAAAAGGTTGAACTTTTGTTTCTTTTTTAAGAGCTATTGAATATGTGACTTTAGGCAAATAAAGGGAATCCTAGATTGATTGTTTAGTAAAAAAAATTGAGGACATATGCATACATTAAGCTACTTGAAGAAGGGTTATTCATAATAGGGCCTAAATTTACAGGTCTTGAGCTTCTAAAAAGTTTAAAATTTTAATTGATCATAATTGAAAAACGCTTTATTGTGAACAAGTAAACCGTATCCGTATTTATCTCACACCATCGGATTGAAAATAAATGCTAAAATTTATAAAATTATTAAATAATTAGCAAAACTCCATACGAAAACTGCAATTAAATTACTTTTGGACTTTATAATTGAATTCCCACATTGATTTTTCATTAAAAAAGATCAAAATTTTGTTCTTTTTTTTAGGGCCATTAACAGTGTGACTTTATGCATAGAAAGATAATCACACGTTAGTTATTTAGTTATATTAAGTTACTTAGAAAATAGTGATGCATAATAGAGCCTTATGGGCCTTGAGCGTTTGAAAAGTTCAAATATTTAATAAAACATAATTAAAAAAAACTTTATTATGAACTGATGAACCGTATCCGTAATCTCGCAATGTGGAATTGCTTTCCTGATTGGTTCCAACACTCGCCAATTTCTGATTTTTCTAATTGAATTGGTGATGACAGTTTGATTCTTTAAACACTGACTAAATTATATTAACATATTAAAATATTTAATATGTAGAAGTTGTATGTTAAGAAAAATTAGATATCATTAACACATATTAAAAAAGTTAAAAGAAAAAAGTAGGCAACAAATGACACGTGCACTTTTGTAGAAAAAATTAGTGTTCACTCATATACAATTTTATATACATATTTCGAGGGTTATAAATTGAAAAAGTGAGAAAAATTATGATTTGTGTTAAAACAGGTCAAACAACAAATTCTACTATAAATAGTGCAATACATGCATTATCCATCATTATTTATTCAAGCTATGTTTATCGGATGTAACATATATATTTTCTCATGCGTTGTCTACTGGCAGCCTAATACAAACTTCAAAAATTCACCTGAGCAGCCTATAATACAAACTCTAAAAATTTTCTACAATGTTTTCCCTATTTTTTTGCAAATCATTTTGTCTTTATTAATGAAATATATCATATTACGGGGAGTACTTATATTTTTTTACACACATATCAATGGTCAAATATTATAGCTTAAAGTTTTTTTATACAATTATATTTAATCTTTTTCAATTGCACGAGTGAAATAACTAGTTAATACTAAAGGAAAAAGAATAACAAATTTACTTGAGAACCAAATTGGGGAAAAAATACTAAATTCAAGTACCAATCAAATAACTGAAAAAAAAAAAGAATGGAAAATGATACTCGATAGTTAACGTATCCAATTCTTCTCTACATTTTTCAGTTCTTATTCATTATTTTCAGATCCCATTTTTATTCTTGAAGCCTAATTATCTTCTTGTTGGAGAAAGTCTTTCATAGAACCAAGCTTTAAGACTTAACATTTTTTATTATAAAAATTTGGACTAACGAAAAAATTATCATAATTTATTAGCTTATATTTCATTTCACTTTCAAAAAAGCTTATACCATTTCCTTATAATACTTTGTTTACGTACATGATAATTGTCATGATAATGAACCAAATTTCTAGTGCTACAATTCCGTATGGTTGTATCAAACGATATGTGTAGTGATATTATTGTGAATTAACATTTACGTAAGCGTGTCATCTTTATATATGTCGATTGATAAAAAAAACTGCAATTTATTTAAAATGGAATCAAAATGTAAAAAGTTAGAGTTGTGCTTAGAGTTGTGCTATTTGAACAAACACACATACAGAAAATCTAACAAAACTGACACATGACACAATCCTGTTTTTCAATACATCACATCACTTTTACATCAACACATTTACATAACTCACATGTCAATTTTGTCACCTTTTTTGTCCCTCTTTTTGTCCAATTAGAATTTTCCAAAAAGTTATCCGGTTTGGTTCAATTTGAAAAATGAAGATGTTTGATTTGGTCCGAAAATTTTCCAAACTGCTTTAAATTTGAAAGTGGGTTAAAAATTGTCCAAAGCGAATCCTTTTCACCCCTGCCCTTAATAAGCACAGCTCTTTTCAATTTGCGGTAATTTCAGTGTTAGTTTTGCAAGAACTTGTCCTTGGAGTAGGGGCAACATGAAGGATCAATGAAGTGTGGTTCGAACAAGTACAGCAGTGTTAGGTTTCTCATGTTTCAGACAATAGGTTCTGAGTTTGAATCACGCTTACCCCTCCCCTATTCCCCCCCCCCCAAAAAACCCCAAAGTGTGTGTACCATAGGTTTCTGGCTAAAATATCTGCTAGTAGGGATTTTTTTAAACATTTTGTTTCATACTACGGTAACTTATATGATATTCTGAATTTTTCAATTTTTTAAAAATTTTTTATTCACTCTTCCCTTGTCCGTTCACCATTTTGACATAAAATTCATTATTAAATTTAATAACTAATAGATAATTATTATTATTTAATTGTTTAAATTATAGACAAATTTGATTATCCAATTGTCTAATATATTTTAAAATTTGTAGTTTATAATTAATAGAAATCAAACACATATATATATCATTAGTTAAGTTAATTGAAAATTATAATTGTAATTTTTTCTTAATTTTTCTCGGTATAAATGAATGTTAATAATTATGACTAATTCATATATGACTACTTTTATCTATTATTATTATCTGACATTATTGGTTTCGAATAAGAAATATTTTCACAGTACATGTAACTGTCCAACTGGCAATTATTTTATACGATGCTATTTATCTAAAATTTTACCATACAAAAGAAAAATTAATAACATTTCATATTATTTATTTTTTAAAAATAATTTGATATGTATTCTTCCCTTACAATGCACGGGTGAATAGTTATTATTATAATAATATTATTAAATAAGCGCATTTTGTAAGTATTTACTTATTATTAACTTTTTTTGTATTGATAAGGCAGGCAAATGCCAATTCACGACTGTCCTATGAATCTATAATCCCGTCATGGATCAAATCGTCGTATCCGACCCACCCCCACCATGGTCTCTAGATCATATAAGATTTCTTTGCTTTTTCAAATTTTTTTTTTTTTTTTTTTTGAATATAGATCAGACAAGATTGGGATTCATCGGATTTTGTCTCTCCATTTTGCTTTTGGACCTCAATTGGACCACTGATTATAGTCCCCATTTTCCTTTCTTGTGTTCTTTTTTGATAAGCGGACCACTGATTATATAGTCGTTTATCTACAAAAATAGCATACAAATGCCCCTTGCAACAATTCTAAACAAAAAGTAATTGAATAACTGTATTTGTAGTTAATAGTTTACTTAATCTTAAGCACATGACACTTGATAGGATATCAAATTTCTACACATCACAACGACCTTAAATCAAAAGCCATCATATTGCCACATGCGTGTATGTAAAGATTTAAGTAAACAAATTAATCCCTCTATCCACGAAGATAGACCTTCTAATTTCACAAGGGCTAACAAAAACTTAATTAATGTTATCGGAAAAATAATTATTTTAATAATTTTTTATTGATAACAATACCTATTAAATACAGGTATATAAGAAGACTTAATACTTCAATTGCACTTTAAAAGGAACGTGGCCCTTATTTTTGTGGGCCGAAGGGAGTAATAAAATTCATGACAAAAAATGTGATAGAAAAGTCTATATTGGATGTCAATTTGTGTGTGTTGGGGTTGGGGGGAGGGGGTTTAGTGGTATGTGAAAAAAAAATTGAAACTAGTAATGGGTGCACCAAAAAAGTTGACAAGTTTGTGCCATTTTCTTAATGTTAGGTTCAAAGAAGACTTTAAGATAATTGTCATGACACCATTTGTGTTTGTATATATATAAAATATATGATTGTAATGACATATTAGGTAGGGAAAAGGTTTGTGGTTCCAAGAATCCGAGGTATCACATTCAGTGCTTGTTTAACCAATTATAAGAACAATATAGATATGTATATATATATGTGTATGTATATATGTGTGTGCGCGCGCAAATAATACAATTTGTTTCCGCCGTGTATCAAATTAATGATGTCGAGAGGTGTCCGTCCAATCAAGATCAAATAGTTAAAAGAATTATAAGCTCTTAAACTAGATGATTATTTGCCAACGTGTGTTGATTAATCGTTGGTAAACTATATATTAATGTTTTTAATTTCCTACCAAAATGAGTTTTTTATTAATTAGCACAAAAAGGTCCAATCAAATTTGGGATACAGTCGACGCGGCAAATCTATACAGGCTACATAAAGATGCCGTATATGCATGTTGGATGATGGGCACATCATAATCGTGTGATATGATAGCAAGGACCATAATTGAAAAAGATGAACCGCATTTGAACACATCAGAGCTACATGGTAGGATAATATTGAGTAAATAACAAACATATAAACAGACATCTCATGGTTTATTTTACATATGCACATACATATACATACACACATATATATATATGCTTATGTGTGTAATCTTACACCTGATGCCTTTTTTCCTTTTGGCTTGTCGTTCATATAATCTAGAATTGTCTCTGCTTAAAGCTAAAGAATTTGTTCAAATTCAACTCTATAAGTGGTTCGAACAAGTGTTGCAGTGATTATAATTAAATGCTCGTGTTCTGGGCAAGAAGTCTCGGTCTCGAACCACACCTACCCCTTCTTTATTTCCCCTCATGTCCCTTATCTCCGCATTATACTTATTTTTAAAAAAAAAAGGAGCTCTATATGTTTAAAATGTTCTATGCTAACGTGTAACCCTAGCTGAAGCCAATTAAATTGGAGCAAATGGAAAGAATTACATGACCTCTAGGGTTTCATCTATTTTTTATTTATTTTATTTTTTTAATTTGTGGCGTTCATGTAAACTTGCTCCCAGGGGCAAAAATAAAGTAGTCGATATTCGTTGTATTCTCAATTTTTATATTGGTTTAGTATGTTAATTTGACTGGACTCTCTCTCTCTCTCTCCCATGTCTTGTGTGCGCAATAATTTAAATGGATGAAATTGTTCTTTGTGTGATATTTAAAAATAAAAGAATAAAAAAAATATCGAGACCAAACTTGTGCCCATGAGCGTAACCCATGAGATGTATCACCTCAGTAGTAGGGTGTCAAGTGGGGGATATAGTAATTATTACTCGATTTGGGATTGACATACGTTGACCATCCATACCTTAAGTCAATTGAAATAAGTTTCAATAGAAAATCAACACAACGACTTAAATATACACTTGTTGAGGAAGAATCAATGTCCTTATATATATAATTTAATAAGTGAATATATAAAACAATCTCACTAGTTTAGTGTAAATTAACCACACTTGAACTAGTTAATTATATCCACAATGTAAGTGGATTAAGACCTCAATGATCATACTTGGATTAAGACCTCAATTATCATACGTAAGAAGAATAACATGCGTGCAAGATGTTTAATTATTGTTGTTCTTATTATTATTATTATTATTATTATTAAGACGCGCCATTAACCGTTATTCTATTAATTAATTAGACCAAGACGGGAGTGCTATTGTTCATAAAATTAAGGGTAAATTTCACAAAAGGTCCCTAACCTTTGTAAAAAGTAACAATTTAATCCACAACCTTTTTTTCAAGCATGTAGGTCTCCAACCTTTCAAAAATAAGCACAAAAGTCCCCATGAGCAGTTTCTATCCATTTTCCCACTGGGTTAATTTCACAAAAGGTCTTTAACTTTTGAGTTAAAAATCAATTAGGTTCTCAACTTTTTTTAAAACTCTCTGGGTCTCCAACCTTTCATAAATGAGTACGATAAGTCCTTTTAGTCACTATTCATTTGATTTTTCAGCAAAATAAAATTTTCAACAAAACAAACAATATACCCCTTAACTTTTGAATTTTTTTTAAAAAAAGCTTTAAAATAATTAAAAAAAAAGGAAAAACCCTATCCCACCCTCCCCTCCCATCCCAACCCCTTCCAATTGCCCCTGAAATGCTGGCTACCATTTTTGGTAGCAGTTGTCAAAATTTTTAATAAGGGGGGTCCTCTCCATTTGCAGACACCTCCCCATTTTGGCTGCCAAGTCAGAAATGGCAGCACTTTGGTTGCCATTTCTGGCAACACTTGGCAGTTCCAGTAGCCAAAATGGGTGGGTGAATCCCCTCCCCCATTGGCTTTCAAAAATGGCAGCTCCCACCCATTTTCGCTGCCAAATATAGCAGCATTTATTTCCGATAGCAAATGCAGAGGGATTCGCCTCCCTTTTTGGCCGCCGTTTTCGGTGGCGAATCTTGGGAGGGGAGGAGAGGGAAGGGTGGGATTGGTTGGGTTGAGGGTTTTCTTTTTTTATTTGTTTTATTATTCTTAAGCTTTTTTAAAAAAGTAAAAAGTTAAAAGGTATAACGGTTATTTTTTAAAAAAATTAAAGGAATAGTGACAAAAAAGACCTATCATGCGTATTTATAAAAGGTTAGGGACTCATGAGAGTCTTAAAAAAGTTTGAGGAGCTAACTGATTCTTAACTCAAAGGTTAGGAACCTTTTACGAAATTAACCCTTTCCCATTTATATGATTACAAAATGACCATTTTACTCCATTTTCCCGTTTATATGCTTACAAAATGACCATTTTACTCTCATTGTATAAAATAAAAGGAAACGAAGACAAAAACCTTTTAAAAAATCCAAAAGATTTTAATAAAAGAATGAGAAAATAAACTTTCTCTGATTAGTTACTCCTAACATTCACCAAATACCGTCAACATTTCCTTCACTACTTTTTTGAGAGTAAGGAAAGTTAAGGCCTCTACTTAAATTGTCTTTAATAATAATAAAAGAGAATTTATTTTCCCATTTTTAGCTATATGTAAATGTAAAAATTTAGAATAAGAGGAGATGCAGTGGAAACAAAAGGAGTCATCTCTTTTTAAATTTACCAATAATTTAAATCTTCAATTTTTTGGCAAGAAAAATTCAAACATTTTTAATCGATCTAATTTCTATGACTTGAATATCAATTGACATTTCAATTATCATTGCTTATTTATGTTTAAATTTCAGAGAGTTCATTGTCTAAAAACACTAGAGGTGGTGGTGGCGATGTTAGGTAAGTGAATGAAAAAGATATTAATATAGTAATCAATGTATATGTATAGCTTGTATTAAGTGAGTAGATGGGAAAACGATATACAAATGAATATGTATAATTGTCTTCTTATTTGTTAAATTTAAATAAAGAGTAAAATTATCCTTATAGAAAATGTAAACAATGAAAATTGATAAAAATAGTTTGTAGGGACATTTTGTACTTATTTTTGAAAGGTCCTACATCCTTAAAACAAAGTTAGAGATGAAATTGTTACTTTTTACAATGGTTTGAGACTTTTTGTGAAATTTACCCTAAAGTTAATAATTGTTGATAAGTCAAGCATTTAAAATTGTAATGTCAAAATAATTGCAGAAGAAGTAATTTAATAAATGAAGAATGTATGTAAAAACGATGAAGAACTTATCGTATTTTAACCAATCATGATGTGATGACCTCAAGAGAAAAAGTAGGGTTTTCTTGAGTGGAGAGAAAGTGGTGACAAAGCACACACAAAATGGTACCAAGAATTGGAAACTCTATATGATTACATAACTTAAACCTTTGAAATTGTAACATCAAGTTGCATTATTTTTCATATAGGGTTTGCGTATTTATAATGATCGTTGAATATGCTCTTATGGATACCAATACCATTTAGGGTTGCAAGTACATCGTACTAAATATGTCCACAAGCAATGGCAGAAGGAGATGGGACCATGGGGCACTGGCCCATTTTAAAACATGAAATTTCTTTCTTTTTTTTTTTTTTTCTTTTTTCATTGTTCAGTTCTTAATTATAGATTTTGTTTATTTATGTAAATTAGATTTTCACCCCTACATTGCACGATTAAATATCATATCAAATTATCTACATAAATATTGATATTTAGTTTTAATTAATTATGATAAATAATAAGTAAAAATAAATTTTCGTTTCCGTTGATATCATCTTACAATAATTATAATGTACAATAAATTGAAAGCAATTAAATCGATCTAGAATCATATATATAGTATGACACCATATGATTCCATATAATTATGTGACGTCGACACATGAAAAATCACAATTATGTGGCATGTCCGGATACATATCACATTGTCATATGATAATACCATATATCATATAGGCATATAATATTAGATTATTTTTACAATTAAATTGCATCAGTAAAATAAATAAATTTATTTACTCTATGATACACAACGGAAGAGCGCCTACATAGTATGAAATAATTGTTAGCTTGATGATATTATATTGTCTAGTAACATATATTTTTTAATTTTTTTATGAATGTATTAGATCGTCACGGATGATGTAAAATATATAATCATATCAATCATAATAAAAGAAGATTAATTAATCGCAAACAATAAAAATGAATAACTATGATGAAATTGATAACTATTATAAATATAACAAAAAAAACGAAATGAAGGAACAAAACTGAATGAGGACTTTTCATTATCAATTTCATTAATAACACGACGAATGAGGACCCTATGAGAAAAACTGAGAGGGAGGGAAAAGAGATTATTAGGATAAGGATAAAAAACTAAAAATCAAAAAATAAATGAAATAAACATTAAAGTGATCGCATTGGTCACCACAAAATAATCAAAATGACCAAAAAACACTCACTTAAAGCATTTCGAGTGACACAGGTCCTCTCAGTTAATTAATATATAGATTAGAAATCCCAAATGATTGTAACTTTGATTAATTACTGTCCACGTGGATTAGACTACTTAGTATTTTATATTTATATATATATATATTAAAATATGATAGTTGTCATATATAAGTTTTTCCACTAAAATCACTATCCTACTTTTACATGCTTCTTTTATTTTTTATTTTTTATTTTTTATTAATAATACTTATTCATTTTGTTTAGAAAAAAAGTAATACTTATCTATTTGTTACATTTTACCATCATTTTATTTTATAATAATATATTAAAATTTATGTATTTTTTTATTCTCTATTTAATATGCTATTTGTTATCTATTAATGTTTGTTATATATATTCTATTAGTTTTTAGGCTATCTTCAAATATTTAATATTTCTTCAAAATTTTAACAGTTGTAGACAAATTTCAAGTATCTTCTTATAATTTCAATTAAGTGCTCAATTTCATTCTATTTAGGTATATTAGTGACATATGTATATGAGCGAGTAGTATGCAATAAAATTATAATTATTTAGTTTTTCAAATTAATACACATCTTTTTTTTGCTAATTATTCTATTCTGTGTAACACATGTATACAACTAATTCTTATAGAATAAGAACTTAAATTGTAAAAAAAATAAAATTTTATTGATTTTTGATAATGAGACATATTTTAAAAGTGCAAATTTTTAGTAAGAATACAGTAAAAATAATTAACTTTTTAATATTATTATATATAGTACATGTTATACAAAATTTCCTACAGTTAAATTGTGCCCCACTCCATTGGAGTGTTGACTGTGCAGCAAGTAAAGTGTCTTTTCCTTTCATGTGCACTAAAAGCATGTTGTCTAAAAAAGATATAAACATGATAATGTCTTCAATATTTATCCAGCAATAAACATATTCAAAAATCACAGACAAACATAAAAACACGGACAGGACGTATATATATAGTATATAATTAGTAATTACAATAAGATTGCAAACATTATAAGAACGGTACTGCATATATTCAACAAATAACAATTTCACAACTTATCTATCCTAATAATATCTAATACGATCTGCCCACTATAGAAACATATCAACCCGCATCATATCTCTATATTATTTGTTTATGTATATTTCTTCCTCCTAATCAAATATACATGGCTTTTTCCAAGTTTCAGGACCAGTATATATATACATGTTTCACAAACATATTTCATCAAATGACAAGAAGAAATAAGGTCTAAATTACAAACCCTAGGAAAAGTAGCTTGTTTCTTGAGAGCCAAAAACAGAAAGCGTGTCTTGCGCGTGGGGGGGAGAGAGAGAGAGAGAGAGAGAGGCCCATATGCCAGCTTGAATTGACAAGGTGTGCAATAAGATGGAGTGATGGTGCAGAAAAGCACCCATTAATTCTTTGCATGTCACTCTCAACTTAATAATACACCAAATATACAATTATTTCAGGTGCAGTGTGGAACAGTAAAGCCATGAGGTTCAGTACTCTCCGTACCAAACCCTTCTTCTTCTTCTTCTTCTTCTTCCTCCTTTTATCTTTTTTTTTTCCCTTGACAAGGTGGAGTTTGGGTGAGACATCAGCTTCTGAGCATTTAGGCCTCTGGAAAAGCATAATTAATTAATTTAGACAATGAAATGATTTACATGAATCATGAGGTTGACAAACAAGACGTCATCACATAAGCAACAATTTGAAAGTGATTTCAAATCGAACATTCAAAATTGCTATACATCCCATCGGTTTTGATCTTACGCAAGAAAGAAGTTCAGAGCTTTTCGTCGTGTTGCATATACCCCAGTGTTCTTCCACTACCATATATATATATATATATATATATCAAGCATGCTCCAACATGTTTAGCTAGAATCCCACAAGCATAGGTCTGAATTTCTCCAAATATATTTATTCAAGATATATAAACAAGGAAAGCTAAAATTTGCAGAAGAATACGGCCATTAAAATTATTTCCTTCTACCTACCTTTCTGTTTAATTATCTTTTGTTTCTGTTTGATATGTCCATGAGAAATAAGAATACCCATTTAACATTGTGGTGGGCTACACTTCCCCACCATACATGAATGCAACTTTGCATTACTATTAAAGAAAGCTATATGTGATGCAAGTTTAGCCACAAATTTTCATTTTTAGCATTTTCTATCAATGTCATCTTTTGTTGTTAGTCTATTTTGTCCCACCTGGGCCGATAAGTGACATGATCTCTTGATGGCTTGCTTCCTCTAAGTTACTTTTTGCTGCTTTATTTCCTTTATTTTAGCAGGAGATCAACATTATTATTTGTAGCTGTCTTGTGTGTTGAGAAATTGAAGAAAAAGATCCTTTTGTTGAATAGACATGCAGATGGTTTAGATTAGTTAGAGAATTGATTAATTCTCCTAATTCTACGTTACTATTGGATATGCCACATGTAGGTCCCAACTGGGGCATCAGACTCTTCCTCTATGCATAATGATCATATCGGTGAGCAAGATTAATCTTCATACGTGTTGACAATCTGAACAAAGACGTGGGCTTAATAATCACGATCGTTGGAATATAATCTGCGGTTGGCTCTCAAAGTCGATATATGTGCAAAAGATATCGATCGTCTTAACCATGACAAAGTAGAAGTCGGTATTTTGAACATGTCTCTAATTCAAAATTGACTCTCATTATAAATCAGGATTGCTTTTCTAGATATGATACGCTAGAATGTGATCATTCCTAAGACCCGTCTAGTCATTTTGTTCTCTATTTCTACTCGAGATCAGATATGAAGAGAATTGATTGTCATAACGAGAATCAAAGAGTCCCCCCCCCCCCATATTTTCATGTTGCTGATGCAACTGAAAGTTCTATACATGTTATTGAAATCAAATCCTAATTACATGTTGCCTGAATAAATGTGGATTGAATCACTTTCACTTTCAACCTGATTCACCGCCTACATGCCCTTTACGCCCAGTCATTCCAAATAACACTCCCCCCACCCCAGGCAGTCTTACCGCGGCTACTAGCACGGAGTTAGCCGGGGCTTCTTCCTCTGACAACTGCCTCTTCCTGCTGCGAGGGCGTTGCACAAAACCGAACCACCCAGTCAAGTACTAGTTGCTTCGCTGGCAGGCCCACTTAGTTTGGGGGGCATTGTCCCTCAGTTCTTACCAACCTCTGGTGTGTAATCGACATGTTGATAGCTAGAACTCAGTTGAATAAGAATCATTGATTCCCTTTGCTGTCAATTTCTTATTCATTCATGTAAGGCCGAAACTAGTCAAACTAATCACATTTGCATATTTTGTAGGACTCACATGTACAATATTAATTTCCACCACTCATTCTAATTTCTACTTTGAAATAGAAATAGATTGCTAATTAATGTGTCTATATCATGGTTAATTCTCACGGCATGTATTACGAAGTGTCTTTCACCATCGAATATAAAGTTTCTTTTGCCAATAACATGCGTAGAGTCTCTTTTATTGACAACATGTATAGCTGGGTTTTTTAAATGAAAATCAAACTCATTAATATAATAGGGTTTAGTTTCCTACTTCTGTTCCGAAACTACAAAATGTCAACTATATTTATCCACATACTCAATTGTATCCACCACTCGTTTATGCTCCCCCACCACTCCTTTATGCTCCTCCTTTTATTTTTTGGGAAATAAAGAGACCAAACCATCGAGAAAAGCATACTATTTTTCATTTAAAGTACTTTCAGATAGTAAACATATTAATCCTGGGATTAGTTTCCTTTCTTTACCTCTCCAATTTATATAATTATTATTTGATTTCTTATTTCTCTTCTCATTTTTTTTTTTTTAAGCCTGTGCCAAGGTTTAACATCAAATTTCAGTCAATGTATGTTTATTTGTTACATCTTCGACAAGCACAATGTCATGTCAACTCTTGCATTTAGTCAACAATTATTCCATTTTCACTGAAAGCACAACTAAAATTTCTAAACAACATGACAATTGATTTGAGTATTCACTTACACCCTACAAATTAATTATATTCCAAATTTTTCATCCCCAATTCGTTTCAAGAGATTCGGATACTATACTACTCCCAAACATAATAAATAAACAGAATATTTAATTTGGATAATGTTTCTGTACCTACTTCACTATCCAAACAAGAACTGTCCAAGGTTCCAAATAATTATATTCCTCATGAATTGCATGGAACTTGTTCGAAATTATCATCCTGAACTTGCATTAAAAAAGGGTCACATAGTGGGGGATGACCTAATTAAATTCATATTAAAAAATTAAGTGGTGTAGAATATTGAAGTCCATTATTAATTAATACATTTGCGGTTGCAAGTTGCCACTGCTGGGATTTGTCAAGACTCTTTTTTCTGATACAATTACAAATGTATCTTACTTTTATTTTTATCATAATCTTTTATGATTCTGCTAGTGGCCATCAGGGACAGATAGATAGGCAATAGGTTTATAAAATATGGCAAATGATAAATACACACTTTCAATGACAAAATTTATAGTTTTTAAGTTCATAATCACATATTCACAATTTAATTGATTGCTAGCAGCAAGTATGTCAAATTTTTAGTTTCCCGTTTTGAATTCATTTTTCTTTTTTTGTACTGAATGTGACTTAAGAAAAAGAAAATATTTTTTTTCAGTGATTTTCGTTCCAAGTTTTCTTTACAATTTTTTTCTTTGTTTTCGAAAGTAGGTTTTCAGCTTTTGAAAAATCAAAATCTAAACCATCTAAGAAAAGCAAAGAGAACATCTCTAACTACTCGAATATTTATTAGGTTTTCCTAATATTCCTCTGATAAAGGATATTAAGGCCAGTTTTCTCGTTCCAGTTATTCCTCCTCAAGCGAGAAAAAGAGGTGTCACTTCATAAACAAATTACAATAACCTTTCTAAATCTTATATATGTAGTTAGTTGCTTCTCCCTTTTTTCCCCTTTATTTTCTTCACTCTCTTTTTTTTTTTTTTCCCCTTTATTATTGTTGTCGTCGTCGTTGTTTGTTCTTGATGGTGTTCTTGACTATATGAGATTAGCATTTAACCAATAACAAGGGAGGGGAGATGAAAATGTTGTTAGAGAGAGAAAGACATGGAAGTAGAAGTGGGTTCTAGTGTCGGAGTATAATTAGGGAATAAGTTATGAAATCGTCTTTGAGGATAAGTATAGTACTTTTTTCCATAACGAGAACATATGGAATATGCATTTTAGTTACTTCCCCGTGACAAAAGATTTAACCTTATATATAACCTATGAGAATAAAACAGAGTGAATGTTTTGAGCGGAAAATGAGAATTTTCCTTAAAAGAAGGTATGATGTGTGTTAAGAGGAGAAGAGCACTGTACTTCCACTAGAAAAAAATAAAATGAAACAGAAGTTTCAGAATATATAGATGAAGATATTTTGGCATGGTGAGTCTATTAAATTTTGTCCACATATTATGCATTCTCCAGCACTAAAAGAAAACAAGCAGTAGAAATCACTAGCAGCATATTCACTTTTTTGCTGATTCCATAAAGAAAAGACACAAAGAAGGCATTTCATTACCTGATTTGGTATACTCTGTCAATTTTAGAACCTCCATCTTCCGCAAAAACTGTCAGGAAAAGAAAAATTTATAAATCTATCATATATAAATAAACGGAATCATATATAGATCAGATAAGCATAATGAAATACAGAATGGCTTTTTAACCCATCTGTTTACAGCTTATTTTAACATCTTAAAGGTTCTTGTACACATAGAAACCACCATGGCAAGTAAGAGGAGATTAATAGCAATGCACTAAATATGAATATCAAGTTTACTAATGAATGGAAGAGCTTCTCCTCCATCAAAGATTCAAATTTTACCCTCCCAAACTCATATAAGAAAAGTACACTAAAATCTGGCATTCATCTTAGCATCCTGATTTCTACTAGATTCATCCGATGAACTTCTTTTCCTTTTAATAATCCAACAATTAGTATCATAGAAAATCGTGGATCTATTCAAGAAGTCATTAAAATACCATGTGGTATTGGTTTTAGACTGAATTTTTGTCTAATTAGCAGAATTTAGGTCTTGGTGCACAAAAGGTGGAGCATCCATGAGAATTTTTGCACCTGCTTTGCATAAAATTGCCTTTCAGCAATGTAGAAGTCAACCCATGAAATTACGTAAAGAGGAAGAATGAGGCAGTTAATTAAGTTAAATGTACTGTACTGCACTTGAATACAAATGAAATTTTCTATAACTTTTTTCCCTACTTCAGCTAAATGCATTCTTTTGTTCATGCTCCCACTTTCTTATTAGTACTATACGCCTATATTTAGGTATTTGTTGTAAACAATATGGACCAGGACGTTATCATGGGTCCCTCTATCACAAAGATGAGTGCCCCTTGAGTCACCTTGAGTCATCAAATTGTTATTTATATAGATATCAAATTTATCATTTTCGGTTAATATTATCTTTATAATTGACCTAGATTATGTCATCAATCAAAATACTTGATTGGTGATGTGAGTTTAATATGACTCCAGAATTTGCTAGCCTTTTCCAGGTTGACACCTCCAAGATTGACTTTAGATTAGCTATTCATTTTCCTTTTTTTTTCTTCTTCCACAATATCCCTTGTGTGAACAATTGCATCCCCTTATTACGAACTTTTAACCTTTTTGTAAGCATTACTCCATTTTCATCCAAATTACTCAGAACTCAACTTCCACTTTAGGCATATTACATGCACGATCGAATAGCATGCATGTATAATCCCATGCTAATGACTTGTTACATTTTCAGAATATGTAACAAAGGCACATAAAGAAGAAAAGCATCTCGAGACTTAATAAGAAGAGCACCAATCATTACATGCAATGCATACATCACCATTTTATCTGTTTCTCTTGTGGATATTTCAAGCCTGATTCCGTAAGCCTCTGACACTGTACTCATTGCTTAATGTGGCCCACTTATTTAGCCTTCCTCTTCTATAAAAGCCAGTCATTTCTCATGCAGTGCTCACCTACCGGCTAAATGCAATCCGTAAAACAAGACTTCATGTTATCCCCTTCAATATACTCAACCATGTTTCCATCAGATGCTACAAGAGGAATGAACTACTTTCTCCCTGAAAACCCCTTCAATTCTCCAGCTAATTTTGACATCATACAAAGCAATTTCAGCAGATTTTTAACCAACTTACCCAATTATCAGACATATCCTCCAGTTGATGAGTTCACTCCAAATTCGTCTAGCATCAGCAACAACTCAACATCAGACGAAGCAGATGATCCTCAGCTTAGCATCATCGATGAAAGAAAGCAAAGGAGAATGATATCGAACAGGGAATCTGCTCGAAGGTCAAGGATGCGGAAACAGAGGCACCTTGATGAGTTGTGGTCCCAGGTTCTCCGTCTTAGAACTGAGAATCAAAATCTCATAGAGAAGTTGAATCATGTAACAGAGAGCCATGAAAAGACTCTTCAAGAGAATGCAAGGCTCAAGGAACAAGCTTCTGATCTTCGAGAAATGCTGACAGATCTCCAACTTAGTACTTCCTATGCTACTTTGACAGACCTTGAAGAGATTCCATGTATCACAGCTCATCTCTCAACTGACTCTTCAAATTAGTGTGTCATTACTTTCAGAAGCCTGCTTCACTAAGCATGAGCTTGTGTACTAACTCTCTCTCTCACAGAGAGAGAGAGAGAGGTTCATGCCCTTAAATTGCTTTATATTAGTACAGTTTAATAGATGCTAATCAATGCTTTTCTGAGTTTCACTGCACCATCTCAGAAGCAACCTATTATTATTCATACAAGGATTTACCACACAAGAATGTTCCCGTGCTCAAAAAAAATAAAATAAAATAAAATAAAATAAAATAATTTCTAGTTCATCCTACTGCATAATTATCCAACAGCAGATTGTGGTAGTATATCAGTGGAACATCATTCCCTTTGGTCAAATCATACATTAGCCCCTAAGAAATTAGATCAAAGCACAAATATCAAAAGATTTCTGATGAATACTGAAAGGGAAACCAATATAGAACAGAGGATTCTAATTATTATAGAAATATTTTCTTCAGAATGAACCAAAATAAGGTAATAAACATTAAAACGCAAAAGAAAAAGGGAAAAAAAGGAGAATATGGTGATTGGCCATAAAGGGATCAGGCTCCAATTAGTAGAAGGCTGGACCCATGGCCAGCATTCTGTTGCTTACAGAATTACAGGCAGAGAGACAAATAGTGGTGGAAATGCTGGTGATAGTGGCTCATAATTCTAGATAGAACCATAAGAAGCAAAACACTTGAAAAGGAAACACACTACATCCCATCTACTGTTTTTATCTTTTTATGAGGCCAGCATTATATAACTAGGTCCAACCCAGTCTAAGGAAATCATATGGAAGAGAGTATGATTCAGGTGTTTCCACTTGTGCTTATCACTGTTAATGTACTACATGTTTGTATGCATTTGGAAAATGACTCCAAAACAACATTCTACATCACTTCTTTCTCTTTGTTGTCTTGCTCAGCCACAAAAATCCACCCCGAGGAGAGAGAGAGAGAGAGCAAAAAAAAAAAATAAGGAATGAAAGGAAAGGAAAGGGAAAGGACAAAAACAGAAACATAAATAAATTAATAAATAAAAAATAAGCAAGTAAATTCAGGAATTCCCTTCCCTTTCCTTTGTCCAACTCATAACCTCAAGAAATCTTCTAGCACTTAGAATTTTTTTCGCTTATGCATCATGATATTCCTCTTAGATTGGCTAACTTCATACCAGTTAATCTGGTCTAGCTTTAGCATTTCACATTTTAGGTGAAAAAAAGATTAATATCAGCCAAAAGATTTTTATATCCAAAGTCAAGAGATGATGGACTTATCAATCAGAACCAAGCATTTCCATGATAAAAAGAAATAAAAAGAAAACAAACTAATAGCAAAAGGAAAAGTAAGTTAAGATAGACACAGGAATGCAATCCAACAGAAAGCCTATCCGTAATTACAGAACATGAACAACAAATCTCTTCATCAGCAAGACAGCGACAAATCTCTTCATCAGCAAGTCGCTGATCTTTGCTTTCACAATACAGTAAGTGCAAAATCATCTAAAATTATTTATCTTTTTGTAAACAAGATCTCTTTTGGTAAAATTGGTAATGGTCAACTCACATTGCAATTACACTCAGAGAGAATCTACAAAAATCTGATGTATACCTGATAAGTAATAAGGAAACCATTTGCTTTTCTGGAATATCAAAGTAAAATTCTTCCATGGACAAAACTTATGGTCAACCCAATTTCAGGTATCATGCATAAACATATCTCAATTCTAGATTTACCCATGACTTTGTTTGTCATGGAATTCAGCTCCAAACTTCCTTCCACAAACGCGGCAAATCGTGGACCACACAAGTTACTCTTAATTTCCCACATTAGCATATAATGATCACGCCTTTTTAATGCCTTTTTACTGTAAGGAAGAGAAGTCTTACTGCACAGTTCCAGCGGTGATGTTATCTACTCCCTCCGTCCCATTTATGTGGTCCACTTTGCTTTTACACAAGGATTAATAATAGTATTTGAAAATACAAAAAAAAAAACTTCCTAGAATACACTTATTAATGTTTACCATCTTCCAAAGATTAAACAATTAAAAACAAGATGTCATATTTCACATTTTCATGATTACATAGGGTTATAATTGTAAATGTAAAAAATAATACTAAATATAGATATAGAACTATATATTGGGACAACCCAAAAAGGGAAAAGTGGACCAAACAAATGAGACAGGAGTATTACACAAATCTACCTTAGTGACAAGAACAAACCTCTTAAGAGGACCTCAAAAAATTATCACGTAATGAGGCAGGAACAGTAATTTCACGTCAAACCATTCACTTATATCTGTATTATTTCCCGAAGCTTCATGTTTGAATTCAAGTTTCCACCATCACAGTGTAGGTTTCTAGAATTAAACCAAGTAAACAAATTTCCATAAGCATATTATTATTGCGGGAAACAAGTTAAAAATCCAAGAACAGAAATCAGAAATACACGAATCATTGGCAAATTTAGCTCGAATAAATCAATGCAGGATTCTTTCGTAGTTAAAATGGGATTTACAAAAACAGACGTCTATCGACTCAGAAAATTTCGAAAGAAACGGCCAAAACGGAAATTCTTACCTCGATCGAATCAAAGAAACGCCCAGAGGGATATGCTTCTCCGTTACTTTCAAGAGTTTTAGTTTCTTGAATTCGCGCGGAAGTGGAACGGAAATGGTACTCGGTTGCGTGTATTAGTTTTTTGGGCTCAATCAGAACTGGGCCTTCGATTCTCTGGTTGTGTGTCCAAAAGAAAGGTAGGAAACTAAGGGCCTGTTAAGGCTACCAATTAGGGAAGAGAAATTTATGAAAATGGCAAAATTTGATATGAGAAGGTCAAAAACGGCACAAAAATGCGGAGAAAACGACCCTTTTTGTTGAAATGTCAAGTATACCCCTTTCCTTCATAAAATTTATAATTGCAAACCAACACCCAAACACTTTATATATGTAAAGAAAACAGTAATAAGACTGCGAGGATACGATGCTAAGATTTAAAAACAATTATCAAGTTTTTTTATGTGCAGATTGACTTTGACTTAGAATATATATGTAATGGGAAAACTTTTTAGTTCAGTGAGTGCTCAACTAATAATAAATAAATAATGCAGATTTGTGCCTTATTCTAGGGAGCTTTTTTTTGGGGGGAAAAAAAGTTAAAAACTGGTTGACAAAGACAAAATATTCCTTTTGAGGGGAAAAAAGGGACGAAATCTCTTTACAATAGGTGATAAACTAATTATAGGAATTACATGTCCCTCCAAAAATGAAGAAACTGTAGGGAAAAAAAAAAAGACTACTTTCGAAATGTAGGGACTTCCAAAAATTTCAGTAAAAAATGACACTTTTTAACTTCTTTGCCCTTCTTATATTTTTCACTGGGTAGTGCTATTTATATAAACGGGTGATCAGTCTCTAATCGTATTGGCATTTTTATATTGTAGGGTGGTGGATAATTATAAATAAAAGGAGACATCTACTAATTCATTATATAATGGGAAAATGTAAACTAGAGCAGATAAATAGTATTATTCTTTTTCAATTACAACCTCTAGCATTATCTTCTACACCACGCCAAAATCCAAAACCCAACCCAAACCACCATAAAAAAATTAAAAATAAAGCAACAAAAACTAGTTCTGCATATTTAGAAAAAACACACACAACACAGAAAATGCTTCTACACCACACCAAAATCCTAAAACCAACCCAAACCGTCATAAAAAAATAAAGCAACAATAACTAGCTCTGTATATTTGAAAAAAACACACAACACACAAAACAAAGGGCATTTCTGATAATCTGGGAGTACTGTGTGCTCAATACTTGACTTTTAATATATTGACATGTGTAGTTCAAGCAAATAGAAAAATGATAATCATAGCATATTTAACGCATTTCAGGTTTTTCACTCCAAAATCTAAATAATGTTCAGGGAAGAGGGAGGAAAAAGCTATATTGAGGGGGAATTAGCCCCTCGTTACTCATTTCCACCGTTCCCTTGACCCACAAATACAAACAACAAACATAAACTAATAAAATCCCAATACGTGTTTAATTTAAATATTTTTCACCAACTTTTTTCACCTGTCGCATTATTTGGAAATGGTCTTTCCCGCAAATGTTTTCCCCTTGGTTTTTTCTCAACACTAAATATGCCATCTCTGGATATAAAAACTCTGCTAATTGATTAATTCAGACCTTAAGTTCATTATAACTTTATTTGTTAATAATAGTGTGTTAGTCCCGGATTACCAGATATTTTTCCTTCAAAAATTCATTCCAATCTTGCTTTTGGGGTTCTATTAACTTTTCACGGTGAAAGAAGATTACCGTAACCGAAGAAAGCAAAAATGCCCAAGAAGATATTTTTCTCTGCATCTCTTGATATTTCTCAGCTTCTTATCCTTCAAAGTCATCTGTCTCAATTCCAAGTACACTAAAAAAGTAACAAAAAATGGGATGTTCTCTCAAGCCACTGCCTGCAATTGCCTTCTCCAGCAAATCACTGCCCATTACGATATCCAAAAAAGCCTCAGGTTCCATGCTGAATGCAAGAGCCGTGGCTAAAGAACTGTATTTCAACCGTGATGGCGCTGCCACCAAAAAGCTTATGGTAATTTTTGCATTGGAAGTTGTGGTATCTCATGGTTAGCCATCACATCTGAAAGCTTAAAACCGGTGTCAATCCTTCACGTGCTGGTCGAATTCTGTGTTTTTTAGCTGGATAATTTGATAGATGGATTCTAGATTTTAATTCCGTATCTTTCTTCGGCTTTGTTTATTCGTGTCTTTGTTTCTGATTTAAAATGCTGAAATTCATTGGGATATTTTGGTGCAGGCAGGTGTGGATAAGGTGGCACAGCTTATTGGTGGGACTTTGGGTCCGAAGGGAAGGAATGTGGTATTGCAAAACAAGTATGGACCTCCCAAGATTGTCAATGATGGTGAAACTATCCTCAAAGAGGTACGAGCAAACTTATCAAGCTTTAAAAACATGAAATTTAAGTAATTTAAATTAAAAAAAAAACACAGATTGGTGGTGACCTCTGCCCCAACCCCCCTCCCCCCTAAAAACACCCCCCGTGGGGAGGAAAATATGTGTGGGATTGCAAGGTTTTGAACTTGAAAGTGGTTATAAATTAATTTTGCCAGCACGTGTCAGAGATTGATTCCCAACTAGGATGATGTTTATTGGTCTGTCTATTAAGACTTGAGGGCTTATATTATTAAAAGGTCAATCTCGTTGAGGGTAGCAATCCAATCAATTATATGTTGGTTACATATTTTATAATTGTCTGATGTAGGACAGTAGGAGGATTTATCTAATAACATAGCCCTCCAAGATAGTGGCTTCTCAGAGCATACTAATCTTGAAATCTGTGTGCTCATATTTTAGGTTTAACCGGATCGAATTTCCCGTCAGAGCTTAATGGACTCTGACACCATATTAAGACTCGGGGGTCCTTTTAACAAGGTTTAACTTTTAAGATGGACCCCCAAGTCTTAGTACTTTCAACATGGAATTTTAACATACCAAATTGTCTTATGATGTATGCATCTCCAGTTTTTTTCCTATGTATAATATAATTAGGAGATTTGGCTTTTAGTTCCAGGGCTCTGTAGTTTCTCAGTTGGGAGATAAACCACATATGAAAAATAGAAGTAACTAATTCAGAACTTTGTAGTAAGTGTCTTTGCAGTCAATATACTATGAGTTGATATGGTTTATCAAGATACCTCCTTTTCTATTAAGTCATGTAGCTTCTGTAGTGCTATAGATATCCGTCAGCCTATATGATCTCAAACTTCAGAAATTTTTATGTAGCAATGATGAAGATAACAGATAAGCAAAAGCTATCATCAATATAGTTCCTTGTTAACAGCAACTGATTATGTATTCTAAGCTTAGTTCTTTTGAAAATTGAATCAATAAATGATCTAGATGTTATGGTCCAAATGGTGAAATTGCAAAAAATAAAATAAAACAAAAGTCATCTTCTTCTTTCACATCTCTGGTTTCCTT
Organism: Nyctanthes arbor-tristis; assembly: GCA_963692815.1. NCBI lineage: Eukaryota > Viridiplantae > Streptophyta > Magnoliopsida > Lamiales > Oleaceae > Nyctanthes > Nyctanthes arbor-tristis. The sequence goes on from CAVNYN010271020.1 coordinate 24,639, forward strand.
ATATTTCTTAAGTGTGGTATGATTACTAGTAAAGATTGAGCTGGAAGATCCTTTAGAAAATGTGGGAGTAAAATTGGTGAGGCAAGCTGGGGCAAAGACGAATGATCTTGCTGGTGATGGTTGCACTACATCCATAGTGCTAGCTCAGGGTCTTATTGCTGAGGGCATAAAGGTATGAACATTTTTATTCTTATTCTTGAAGTTGTGATGATGGTTGACGTACTAATGATGATTTAGCGTCACATAATTATTTATCTGACTGATTAATTTACTTCCTACGTGAATGCAGTTTTCACAATTATCTGAAGTTGTGTCAATGAAAGCTTTCAAACTGAGATATTTGCTCATCTCTAGGTTACTGCAGCAGGCGCAAATCCAGTTCAGATAGCACGTGGAATTGAAAAAACCACTAGAGCTCTTGTCTCTGAACTAAAATTAATGTCCAAAGCGGTATCTGGAAATATTCATTAAGTTTTACGTGTTAGACATCACAGCAAGATCAAAACTCCTATAACATCAACATCAGAATATATGTTAAACTGCAGGTTGAAGATCATGAACTTGCTCATGTTGCCACCGTTAGCGCAGGAAATGACTATTCTGTGGGCAATATGATTTGCGATGCTCTTCAACAAGTAGGAAGAACAGGTGTTGTTACAATTGAGAAAGGAAATTATGCTGAAAATAGTTTACAAATTGTTGAAGGAATGCAGTTTAATCGTGGATATTTGTCTCCCTATTTTGTCACTGACCGCCGAAAGATGATAGTGGAGCTTTATGATTGTAAAGTATGGAAGTCATTTGTTATTTAGTTCTCCCACTCCCAGATTTTCATACAATGTATGAAGAAGATGTCAAATTCTTTGGATGCAGGTGCTGTTGGTTGATAAAAAGATCTCAAATCCAAGGGAATTGTTTAAGATTTTAGAGAATGCGGCCAAAGAAAAGTACCCCATTTTGATAGTTGCAGAAGGCATTGAGCAGGAAGCTCTAGCACCAGTAATTAGGAATAAATTGAGGGGTATACTGAAGACAGTTGCAATTAAAGCTCCTGCTTTTGGTGAGCGCAAAAGCCACTATCTGGAAGATATTTCCATCTTGACTGGAGGTAGTATACATGAATTTAGTGGGTTCACCAGTAATTTTTTTCTCTAGCTGTGTAATGACTTCTGACTTTGATGTTTTGCAGTACGGAGTTGTTATGCCATCCCTTATGATAATATGATATCTCTAAAATTTTTATGATCCAACAAGTCCTTTAAAAGAATATAGGACTAGATATGGAAAATAATGTTTGATGTAAAATGAAATCTATGCATTGTGGTCTTTGCTAGCATAAAATCCGTTTAGTGTATGCTTTACTTGTTCACAAACTGAATTTTTCACATGTTTGCAGGAACTGTTATCCGGGATGAAGCGGGATTAACACTTGAGCATGTTTGCAAAGACATGTTGGGGTCTGCTTCTAAGGTTGTAGTAACAAAGGATTCTACATTGATAGTTACAGATGGATCCACCCAAGAAGCTGTCAAAGAAAGAGTTTCTCAAATCCAGGGGCTTGTTGAGGTGTGTCAACCTTTCCTAACGTCGCACTAGTCTACTATACTACTCCAAGTTAATCCATCATTTATGGCAATGCAGAGGCTACGCCTATGACAGTTTCCCTGGATCTGGAATCATCAACCATGTGAATTGTGATAATATGCATACGATTTTGTTATGATATATTTGTTTTGTTTCCCAATTGTTTTCAAGGTCAAGTACCTCAATGATATTTCAGGGACTAAAGAAACTATTCCGTCAATTAACTAGGACATTGAAACTTGTGAAGAAGATCTTTCAGACTCAAAAATTCTGAAGTAAAGCTGCCATTATATGAATCTTCTAAAGAATAACCACGTATTTTGTTTTTGCAGAACACTGAAGAAAAATTTCAAAAGAAAATACTGAATGAACGCATAGCCAGATTATCAGGAGGGATAGCAATTCTACAGGTAGTCTCCAATCTATTTTACATGTGAATCTCAAGAGATGGGTTTCAGGAAACAAGTATGCCTAGTGCACTTTACCATGTCAATCAAATTTCAGGTAGGAGCACAAACAGAGGTCGAGTTGAAGGATCTAACAACTAAGAGTTCAAGATGCTCTGAATGCAACCAAGGTAGTTTTAGTTTATTTTTAAACTGCTTAAATGCTAGCAATTAATTCCATTTATGGTGAGTTTCTTATTTTCATTCAGGCAGCAATTGAGGAAGGAATAGTAGTTGGTGGTGGTTGTTGCCTTCTGAGGCTTTCTACAAAGGTTGATGATATCAGAGACCAATTGGACAATGATGAGGAAAAAGTATTTCTTATGCTTCTCTTTTATAAAATTGGTCATACATACTTGGATTAATGAGTTCCAGAGGAACTAAAAGTTGTTGAACTTGGAAATTCCAACTTGCATTAATTAAATACCATCTCTTCTTCCAGCTATTAATTCATAATTTTGTGACACGATCGCTTGCAAACAACTTGCATTAATTAAATACCATCTCTTTTTCCAGCTATTAATTCATAATTTTGTGACACGATCGCCTGCAAATTGTACACGCAGATAGGAGCCGACATTTTAAAAAGAGCCTTGGCTTATCCTGCAAGAAAAATAGCCCAAAATGCTGGTGTAAATGGGAACACTGTCATACAGAAGGTCTCTTCGAATCAATGTCCCAGTTAATGTTAAATCATGAGTGGAATTATGAAGACTTCAATATTTCTTTTGTTTGAGCGAAAAACAATGTTTATGTTTATCAGTTCATCTTCTGGAGTGCAGATTCTATCATCAGATAACATAAAGTACGGATACAATGCTGCAAAAGACAGATACGAGGATTTGATGGCTGCTGGAATAGTAGATCCCACAAAGGTGAAATAAAATAAAATGGCAAAGAACTATAAAAATCAGAACTTTTACTTGCAAAGACTATCTTGTACCCAATGATATGAATTAGCACCTTTTTGCATTTTTGTCAAATATGTGTGGCGATATTTTAATGATTCTAATTGAATATACATATTCTTCACCATATTACGAGGCGAAGTGTCTCATGTTCAATCTTGAAGCAGGTTGTGAGGTGTTGCTTGGAGCATGCGATGTCTGTTGCGAAGACTTTCTTGACTTCTGATGCTGTAGTTATTGAAATTAAGGAACCTGTTTCTAAACCTATCAGAAAACCAATGCCAACATCAGGTAATTCGCTTCCGTTGTAATTGTTGTATCACTTGTATGTATCTTGATCCACATTACTCTCATGTGAGTGGTGATAAATCTATACCTTGTATATACAGGTATTGGAACAATCGGCGTTTAGCCTGTGAATATGTGTAAAGCATCGCTGACAGTGCCAATCAAATTGAAATATTCTTGATGGTGCTTTCACTAATGGCTTAAGATCTTTGATCCAAGGCATACAGAAAAAGAATACTTTCGTCAATGTGGACTCTGGACATACAGAAATATGCCTAGAGTTAGTAATAGTATGGCCTTTTGCCTTGCAAGGCTGGTTGAAAAACCAAAATATATGATGAAAATAGAGTTGAGAGTGAACCCACGGGGACTGAAGATTATAGGTTATCAGTAAAAGCATATTAATACCGTATTAGTGACTGCACAATCGGATCAAAGTAGCCTGTGGCGGGTTTTGTTGCAATCTTTGGTTAAATATTTGTCCGCATTTATGATGAAAGGTGTATCAGCAACAGTGAGAAAGAACGAGTAAATACTGGGTTGCAGGCAGTTTCTATTCATATGCAGTTCATGTTTGGAGTGACTATTCTCGAGAGATGAGTTCTTGTAAGAGTAACTCCCCCAGTTAGTTAATTGATTGATAAATTACTTTTAAATTAAATAAAGAGTTAACTATTTGAAATGTCATGGAATTTTAAAAAAATTATCTCACATGCCACTATACTTTAAAACATGCTTCGAGTTTTTTTTTTTAAAACATACTTCAAATGCTATTTAGATTTTCAAAAAGTTGTCTCTAGTACTACGATACTTTAAAACTTACTTCACTTGCTACTAATGATAAAGGATATATCTCATTTGCCACTTAGTCAGTACTACTAGGTTAAAAATTAATAAAGAAAAAAAATGATAAATGAATTTTACTATGTGAGAGTTTTAATCATTAAAAAATGGTAAAATCAAATGATAAATTTTTAATTAAAAAAATAGTTGATTTTAAGAAGTTTAATGGAAAACCAAATAAGATTTTGATAAGTTTAATGGTAAGTGGAATGATTTTTAAAGTATAATAATGGCGAATGAGATAACTTTTGAGAAGTGTGGTGGCCCTTGAGATAAGTTTTAAAGTATAGTGGCAAATGGAATCACTTTTGTAAAGTCGAATGACATTTGAGATAATTAACTCTAAAATAAAAGTGTAACGCCCCGCCCCCAAGTATATAGTATTTTATTCTGCACAGTAGAGTAAAATGATTTACGCTGATAAAATCTGCATGACGCAGCTTATGTCAGTCACACCTTCTTTGAACTTCCAATGGTCCACAATATTAGTATGTAAATTTACAATACAAAGTAACTACGTGAATCATAAAGACTCATTAAACATGATAACATACATGACATGCTCATGATGTCTACTGAATGAATTAATACTCCTACACGCAATCAATCAATCATATAGGGCCGGCTCCCGCGTATAAAACAACATATGAGCTCGTCATAAATAAGGTCTGTCAATATCTATAGTGTGCACATGCCTTGTTCCCAAAAACTTACATGCCTTGTTCCCAAAAACTTACATGCATCGTCAAAGACTTAACAATACAAATAGACAAGGCCTGACCACATCAATATACGACGACTGGGCCTCCAATACTACGTCCAATATATATACCCAATATGTCGAGCCACTGGGCCCCTAACACTGCGTCTAGTACATATACCCAGTCAACTGCCCACCGAGCCCCCAACACACACAAGGGGTACACTTTCCTAAGTAGCATATCTACTCGGATGGCCACACAGGCGGTGTGTTATATGGAGACCTCACGCTAATGATCAATTGCATCACCAATACATAACTCATCACACCATGACATATTCCTCATGTATGCTGATCATCTTCTTACACACATACTCGATGAATCCATACACAGCGTGCAACACATTATGCACGGCATAATAATATCAACATATTAATGCACAAATAGCACAGTATAATAATGTCAATCTACTAATGCACAAGTAATGCACAAGAGTAAACATATATATTAGTCACGTATCGCACGTAAGAAACATATACTCAACAAATCAAGCTTTGTACTATATAAAGAGTTATCACATTTACCTTTATTAGTCACAAGGTTTGAGTAACTAGTTCTTGTATCGTATAAATTACCATTGAAGAAAAAGTATAAAGAATAATAATAAAATTTAAATAACATTATTTTACGATCGACCGCCGCAAGTATTGTGGTCGATAAAAAGTTGAAATTTGTCGACCAAATGCTACTGAAAATCAACAACATTTGGTTGTGTGGTCGACTGGAACTTGAATTCCAATCGATCAGGAAAAAAGGGGAATTTTTTGACAACATACCGTGAGAGTTTTTGAATATTCATATAAAGATTTCTATTTTTCACCCATACTAGTTGCATTCTCATGTGTCGTACGGACATATATTTCATTATCAAACTAACAAATGCATTAAAACATGTTACAAAACTTGAAATATTTTCTTATATATAACATTTGTCATTTTATTCATTGGTTTGATATCATTATCAGATATCAAACAAAATATGAAGTTTATCAAACAGAATATGAAGTTTAGTTCTATTTGTCTTCTACTTCTTTCAAGAGTCATGAAAAATATGAAGTTTTTTATTTTTCTATTTTGTCTTGTGTAGTTTAAGTAAAGCCTTATTTTGATTCCTCCTATTCCTCTCACATCAAAATAACAAAATTTCCCTAAACCTATCATGCTTCAATGAAAATTATATAAGAAATAATTCTTTAATCAACGAAAAATAATTATATGAAATAGAATTGTCTCTTCAGTTGAATTGCTTTTCAGTGATAGTTACTAGCGATATTAAAAGAGACAGAATTCTTGAGGCAGTAATTTTTTCTCCATTCAGCTACTACACTCATTTACAAATGATGAATTTAACTAAAAGCCAAAAATAGAATCCTCAGCTATATTCTTTTTGTGCTTCTTCTCTTCTTGATCCTTTGAGGCACCTCTATTGTAACAAACATGAAACAAAGAAGTAACAATCAAAATGAGTGGATAAGGTCGTTGAAAATTGGTAAGTAATACAACTATATAGCGACCAAGTTTGGCTCTAAAAACACTATGTAAAAAAAGAGTATGTTGAAAAAAATAAATGCGAAGCAAAATAAAGAGTCAAACTAAAGAGTATTTTTCGAGTGTTTGAAAGCTTTAAAATACATGATATGATATAATACATATGAAAGAGTATTTTTCTAAGTGTGTAAAAAAATTAAAATATGTAATGGAGTTCCTATACTGCATTAGAATAGATATAATAAGATTTGGATTCTATAATATTAACGTGTTTATTTATGTTGCATACAAATTCATCAACTCCATAAGACTGTTTTGGACCTCAAATTTTTATCAGATGTTCATCATCTATCATTCACATAACCAAGAAACAAAAATAACGAAAAGATAAATATGACATAATGGGAGTTTTAAGACAATGCACAATCACCCCTCCATATTAATCAATACTGCACCATCAACTTCTCTCATAAATCTTAATCATAATCATTTTTCAGCGAGTCTAATACTTAATTAAATATTTTGTCACAAAACTTTGAAGGAAAATCATGAGAATATGTAAGATCATTTAAGAATCAAGAATTCTTGTTTAATCTTCCCCAATCCATCGCTTATAAATCATGACTCCTTTGATGGCAATCACTAAATATGCAAAATAAGGTATTTTTGTATCAAACTGAATAGGCAGTTAAAAGGCATAAAAAAAAATAACATTGTTATCAAAAAATAGACTTTCAATTATTCTACTAACCAGAGAACCATTACTTCAGTAAATAAGAATATAGACAAATATATGCCTTCTCAAATTTTGATACAGAATCTCATTCCCACATGCATAATATAAGATCAAATGGAAGAAAAAGAATCAACCCTTCAAAATATTCTTTAGAAAAAACTTTCTGTAATTGCTTTTAACAAAGTGTCTGTCCAAAAGAAAATCTATATATTAAAACCAACGATCTAACTGTTTCATACCAAGACATATTTTCCTTCTCCAAAAAGTAAGGTTGTTGTCCATGACCTGTAGTGTGATAGTGTTAATAACAATCTAGAAATCCTAATCATTTAATCTTACTTGCAGTACGTTCGAAGTTATGCAACAGAATGGAAAATTGCAAAAATAAAGAAGAAAATCAAAAGGAAATGGATGGCAAACAGCAAAGAGAATTTGGGCAGAGCGTATTAATATATCACAATCTATCAACTAAAAGTTAATAATCATCAATTCTTTCATCATTAGTAACTAATCAATAATTCCAACAACAAAATAGAAACATAAGAATTAAATAAAATTTTGATATAATTGACTAACCAATTGTAGGTTCTTTTCAATCGGTTTTTCCTCCGTCTTCAGTGCCAATTCTTCTATAATTTCCTTTGAAGATTTGGAAATTTTAGCTGTTATTTGATTCTTTTTAATTGGTTTTACAAAAATAGAGTTTTAAAAAAAAACTGTGCGAAAAAAACTGTTATCCTTCCTCCAATGCCTACACATCTCTGAAATTTATATATTCGTCTCTTACACTCATTTAAGCCGCCAGAGTCTCAGTTTCCAATCACTTTTCGTCCTTCTCCCCAAACGCATTGATATGTACATATTCATACTGTTTAAGATTACGGTTTTCTGATTATTTGGTTAAAAACTTCTATTAAATTGTTAATTCAACTATTTTTCTCCGAATCCCAAGGAAAAATATTCATCATCATTTTCTCTATAGGATATATGGTTGAGTTGAAGTTTATAAGCTAATGAAATTGCAATAAAACTAATCAAATCCATTTTTTATTTCATTTCCTGTGGATTGTTATTTTGTTGAATAATAATATGTGTTGTAAATCGTGAATGGAATCATAGAAGTGGGTGGTTAAGCTAAAAACCGTTCCACACCTGATAGTGGTATGTAACCGTCTATGCTAGTTACAAAATAGGTAAAAATAAAAATAATAGTATATAAATAAATAGAATCTGTTTCAAGGCACTAAAATTGAGATTCTAGATTCCAGAATCTCAATAGAATTTATATATAAGGATTTATAGTTTTCTTCAAGGGCTTAACCTTTAAACTTCTATTTAATTATACTTTCATCCTAGGGTAAATTTCACAATTATCCTTAATGGATAATCGTCTTCTTAAAAATAAATAATTGTCTTTTATTTTTATCAAATGACTAGAAAATAATTTTTAAAATGAAATTTTTGAGCGTTGTAAAAGAATAAGTTACATACGCCAACTATGCGGGTGAGATAGCAGCAATAGGGCTACGAAGCATCGGTCTCGCTCTTACAACATGTCCAAATTTTGATATATTTGCCAAGTTAACATTATAATAAGAAACTTATAATAATGAAATAGAATGGCTAACAAAGATTTAATAAATACTAGATTTGTATCCGTGCGTTGTACAAATAGAGTTCTAAAGGAATTTCATGCATAAAATATAATATAATTATGTTTGTCAGGCTTAATTTCATAAAGAAACTAAAAAACACAGCTTGCATGGAATTAATATGTATCATATGTTTGCAAGTAGCATGAAATCAATTCTTTATTTTGATGATATAATTTTAAATTCTTGTTGTTACTTCATCGCCATCTCGTTGAACCAATAATTTTTTATTAATTTTTATTTTTTATTTCCTTTAAAGACAATAAAACCCGAATAACATAATTCTATATTAATTTCATACTCATACATTTACGGACATACTGTAATTCACATCCATGCATTTCACACATATTATAGTGATAAATTAAAATAAAATGAAGTAGGAGAATATAAAATCATAAAGTTATACAATCGAACAAAGTAAAATTGAAATCCGTTAGGCAAATATAACATATATCTAACCAAAATATAATACATAGATAAAATAAAAATATTAAATTAAATGACTAAAAGAAAAAATATAATAATATTGAAATCTGGATTGATATATTATCTATTCTCATGTAATTCAAATCCATTAAGCAAATATCTAACAAAAATGTGTAGATAAAGTTTCAAAATAAACATATTAAATTAAAAGGTTAAAAAGAAAAGTATAATAATAAGGAAAAATATAATAATTGAACCAATAATTTTTTTATTAATTCTACTTTTTTATTTCCTTTAAAGATAATAAAACCCGATAGTATAATCTATATTAGTTTTGCACTAGTGCGTTTCACGGATATACTATGTTTTACACTCGTGTTTTTCATGGACATATTATGCTAACAAAATAAAATATAATGGAACATGAAAATATAAAATGATGAAATTATACACTGAAATAAAGTAAAATTGAAATTCATTAGACAAATGTGAGACATATATAACCAAAATATAATATATAGATAGAGTCTTAAAATAAAAATATTAAAATAAATTATTAAAACGAAAAATATAAAAATAAAGAAAAATAATATTGAAATCAAAACTGATATATTATCTATTTTCATATAATTCAAACTCATTAGGCAAATGTGAGATATATCTAACCAAAATATAATATACAGATAAAGTTTCAAAATTAAAATATTAAATTAAATGATTAAAAGGAAAAATATAACAATAAGAAAAAATATAATAATTAAACCAGTAATTTTTTTATTAATTCTTATTTTTTATTTTCTTTAAAGGCAATAAAACCTGATAGTATAATCTATGATAGTTTTACACATGTTCCCTTGTAGACTATTATACTTCACACTCGTACATTTCATGAATATATTATGCTGAGAAAATTAATATAATAGGAGAACATAAAATCGTGAAATTATACAATCGGATAGAATAAAATTAAAATTCATTAGGCAAATGTGAGATATATTTAACTAGAATGTAATATGTGGATAGAGTTCTAAAATAATAATATTAAATTAATACATAGATAGAGTCCCAAAATAAAAATATTTAACTAAATAATTAAAAAGAAAAGTATAACAATAAGGAAATGTATAATAATAGAATAACGATGTCAGCAAATTGGTTTTTTAAGAAAGCCAGACAATGAGAAGGAAAATTATTTCTAATTGTGTCAGACAATCAAATTGAGCCAGATAAACTCTGCTTTTTTATATACTAATTAACCACCCATGCATTGCACGGGTAAAAAAACTTACTAAAATATATTATTAGATAGTTAAACATAAATATGTAATATTTACACCCTGTAGAAAATATAAAAACACAAATATACATTAATTGAATCAATATGATCGAAAAATTTAGTTATCGTACAGTTCATGATCGTTTAAAAGAACATTTTTACATATAATCCTTTATACATATATATGATAATAGAAAAAATACATGTTATCTGCCTCATTTTAAAAAAAAAATCCTAATAAAACTAATAAATTCAATATATATAATGCATTAAAAAATTCATATAACATTAAACTTACCAATACACACAGTAGAGATGGTAAATTAACGAATCAAGATAGATCAGAGTTTGTTTTAGAGTTGACATTTCATATTTAATATTTTAATTTATTAGTGAAAAAGATTAATAAATAAAACAAATGAGCAAAATAGTTAAGGTTTAGTCATTAAACCTAGTAGTCACATGTTTAAGTCTTCTCTGAGTTCTTTACAAAAATTTTTGTTAAGAGAAAAAGAAACAATTACTGCAAAATTTACCAAATAAAAAAAGAGGGAAATCGCGGTACAAAAAATACTGAGACTTAAGTGGATTAATTAATTAACTAATATATATATATATATTTAAAATTGGTGACTGTAATTGAGTAATTGTTAAATTAGAAATGCTAATAAAACCCCGGCATCTTTTAACGTTACTTATCTTGAGTGAAGATCAAGTTCTAATTTAGTTGACATTTTTATAATG